>BQNB010008009.1:0-91552 GCA_026074375.1 Tanacetum coccineum | reverse complement strand
GTGTAGCTTTCTCGTAGTCTATCTTTTATTCGTTCCCTTTGTTTTGTAAACCTTCATTTTTGTTAACCATCATGGGAGACGAAAATCCACCCCGTACTTTAGGAGATTGTGGAAAACTAGAAGGGGGGTTGAATAGTTTTCCTCATTAAAATTATTTCTTTTTAATTTGATATCCTTATTTTTAGATCCAGAGATGACAAATCAATGTATATGTGATTATGAATACTTAGAGATGCAGTAAGTAATGTGAATAAAATAATAAAGGATATGTGACAAAGTATTTATAGTGGTTCGGCTACAAGGACACCTTCCTTGCCCTACTCCACTCCCCGAGTCACCTACTCGAGAGTTCAAATACACTAATCACCATTACTCCTTCGAGCGGCGGAGAAGCCTCACAATGTTGCTTACCCATTTATCTGGTGCTAAGCTAAACACCGGGTTCTATAAGAAGAACCATTCATCACATACATATACACCCATCAATAATCCTATCCTAGGTATTGTGTCCCAACAATATTGATCACAATATATCAAAGTGTTTGCCCTCTACTAGGTACCAAACTTTTACATCATTTACAATATGCACCATTATTACTAAACAATGATGTAGATTTGTTTATACTTAATGAATGAGAGAAGAAGGTCTTGAGATCAGTAGCTTGACTCAAGTATGGGGAAGGATCTTTGCTCTAAGTAGGTTGATGAGCTTGATCAAGAAATGCTTATGTCGGTACAACATCTTCTATATCAGAAATCTATAAAACACTAAAAAAATACCCATAGTAAAGAATCAGTTGTTAGCTGAATATAGAAAGAGAGAATTATGTATGAATGAGTGAGTAAGAACAAGTGAAATGAGTTGGTATTTATAGGCAAGAGTTTTACTGTAGCCCAATTCTGCCGGTGCCGTTGTCTAATGGAACCGGCAACCAAACTCAATGGCACCGGCCTACAGTAACACAAATCCAAATTTTAAGTTTTAAGATCTTAAAGAATCAAAGGTAGATTTGCAAGATCATGTTTAGATTTGGTAAGAGAAAGTTCTACTTTATGATTTGAAAACTCTTATGAGGTTTGTTAATTTAAAGTGATTAAGTATAACTTTTGAAGAAAAAAATGTTTATGTGATGTATGGAAAGGTTTAGTTATTAGAGAACTATGGATCTAGACAAAAAAAAAATACTTGAGGTCTTTTATAAAAAAATTATCCAATGAATTGTTAAAAGTGTGCTTATGTCAAAAAGATTATTATGATGAGAAGTATGCTAAATGGGTTAGGGAAACTTTTTGGTTTAGAACTTATGAATTTTGTTGTTTATAAGTTTAATGTTTTGTTATTAACAAAACAAGGAAAGATCTAAGAATATAAAAAAAATGTTTTTATGGTTTATTTGTATTAACACAATTGTTACACCCAAATCGTCTTAGCCTACCTTGTATGTACTCGCTTTCAGTACATTATTGTTTTAACTAAAGTTAATTATTTAGTACACGGTTGCTAAGTCCTTATCCTTGTAAATACAGTTTTGGGATGATTGGGATTCATGATAGTATCAATTTTACAGAAGAATGAGGAAGAAAGGTTATGTCAATACCCCCATATGTTTGTCAAATAATCTCTATGTTATTTTGATCCAACTCAATTCGGGTCATTAGTTAGATTTTAATTATCGAGTATGTAAAAGTTCAAGTGTAAGGGTGTATCTATAAACCCCCATGATGTATTATATGTTTAAGCAATGGCAGGGCAAAAGTGTACGAAAAAAATATGAAAAAGAAAGAAAAAAAATGTGTACGGGCTGCCATTTGCTTATGTTTATGTTTATCATTGAGTCAAGAAAAGAGAAATAAAGAGATTGATGTAGATTTTTATAGAGTTTCTATATCTTGTCTGAGTCTTTGGCTTAGCAACCAAACCAGCGTGTATTCATATAAATAATTAGCTAACCCTTTCAGCACAAATTCACCCAAAAGTCACTCCCCAAATGTATTCCATCCGTTTCCGTTAATGTTATCTTACACCTACACTCCACAACCCTTTAAAAATACCTCTTTGATAGTAATGATTAATACTTGCGCCTAGGCGTGGAGGTTTGATCCTTTACCAAGACTAAGGTAATTTATATGTTATGACAGGTAATGAGTGTTAATTTTCCGTTTCCCATAGTTGTTATAATTTATTATACACCCGAGAGAAAGAGAGAATCTCAAACACTTATGTGAGGTGCTAGTATATATTTTCCGTGCTTTTAGTTATGAGGTCTAGGAGGTTGTGTCGTAAACTGCTTTTAAAAAGTAGGTTATATGCCCCCAATATTGCTATTGTCTAGGTAGAAAAGCTTATTTGCTTGAGGACAAGCAAATCCCAAGTGTAGGGATATTTGATAAGGTGTCATTTTATACACTATTTCGGGGTCATTTAACCCCCTAAATCATGCAAGTATGCCCATATTATGTGCTTAATCGTTTGTTTTCAGGTTTTTAGCACTTGGATGGCATTTGGAGGCAATACACTTGACTTGGGCTCATTTGAAGAAGAAACGGACAAGACTACGGACCTATACCAAAATCTCTTGAAGAATGATGCAAATAGACCGTGGAGACAGCGTCGCAAGCATAAAGCGACGTCATCGTGATCTTTCTAGTGATGGCGTCAAGGATTTAACGACGGCGTCAGGACGCAACCGACTTAAATTAGATCTAGAAGATTTGACATGGTGACGGCGTCGCAACCACTACTTGACATCGTCGCAGTGTTTTTCCTATAAATACAAAACTGATTTTAGGGTTTTAAGTTTGTAACTTTGTATAACTTTGTATAACTTTTGCATAGACATCTAGGAAAACGCGAGTGTGTAGAAAGGATATCATCGGTAACAGTCTTCATACTACCTTACCCCTAATATGGTTGATCCCTCTTAAGATATTTGAATTGCATTTAATATACTCTTAGGGGCCTTGTAATAGTATTCATACTACCTTACGTGTGCGTTGTCTTAACAGAATATTAAATAGACGGCGGGTTCGTGTAATTCGTTCATGACTTAGGAATTACTTACACACATCACAAGTGTGACAAAGCAACAGGATTAGGAGATGAAATCTAAGGAGAAGTACATGATTAAGTAAATACATCTTTTTATCATAAAGTTATCACCAGTAGATTAGATTATATTTACTTTAATTAGTTAAACAAACCAACCTATCAAACCATGATATTTACTTGCTTTCATAAAAATATAAAAATACAAAAAGAATCTTCTCTTAACCCCGTAGACCTCTATTAGATCTTGATCGAGCCTTCCCAAACTATTCTCCTAGAGAACGATAACAACCCCCAAGTCTTTCCTATACTACACTACAACGATTAGGTACACTGCCTAGGAAGTTGTAAAACTTTATGTTGAAGTCTTTATGACAACCGAACAACATCACTTATACAAACATGACATCTTTAACGATTCTTATCACATCAAAAGTTCCTTTTAACCTTCACGGGAATGATAGTGATCAAGTTTGTTGGTTTGAGGGAGCTTATGGGTTATTTTGGGGGAGTATGTTTGATAATAAAGGGAGATTGTTTGATTTTTGGAGAGAAATGCTATGATTTCAATTTCAATTTCATGGATTTCAAAGGATATCCTTTACTCGGAACTTATTTTGGAGCTTATATGGTCATGATGCTCACGATGGATCATAATCATCATGAGGGAGAGAAGATATAAGCTTAGTATTTTCCAAATATGAGAGGGGGAAATATATAAGTATACTCGGGGAGAAGATATAAGCTTAGTATTTTCCATATATAAGAAAGGGGAGAAGATATACGCATGAAATTTGGGAGAAATTAAGAGATACATCCAAGTATATAAAGGGGAGAAGATATAAGGAAGAAAATATGGGACAAATCAAGATAATGGGTGATAACGCCTAAATTATACATGTTTTAGGTGACGTTATCATATATATTTTCATCATTTCTCATGAACTTGCAATACTTAATAGCATGAAATGTATGCAGGTTCACTTGAAGATAGTCCAAGCTTAAAAGTAATCAAGATACAAGTATTTACGCCTTATGGAAGTCTAGCTAGAAGATAATAAAGAATAAAGACCAAAACTTAAAAAGGAAAAAAAGAAAAAGGAAACAGGTGACCAGAATGTACTTTCATTTTATAAGTTTTCCCAAAGTCAAATTAGATTAGTGTAACAAATAATCACTTTTATGATGACAAACTACTTATCTATAAGAATATTAATGTTTTGCACATGAAAGTAACTTTAGGTCAACCTAACATAACCTACACATAGGTTTATCCGTTTTGACCAGAACTTCTCATGCGCCATCTGCCACTTTTGATACTTTTATAGTTTTAACCTAATCATGGTTGATACAAACTTATTGGCCTAAGATTGTTTTCTCTATTCTTGAAATTCTATATGTGATCACATAAATTAATATTTTATGTGTAGGTTTTTCGCCTTTTTGCTGCAACCTAAGACTTACCCAGGTCTGTGATTTGCAATGTTCATGGTGTGAACCCTAAGTTGTTGAAAATTAGGGAACAAATGTCTGCAGTAAAGGAGGATAGGGAGCAGAAGTTCACTAAAGGGGCATATTTCTTGGGCAAGATGGTTTGGGCCAAGGAATAGAGGAAGCTAATAGATTTATTATCGAAGCAAAAGAATAACCTAAATGGCTTTAAACTTGGTGTTTATGGCAATGGAGAGAATGCTCGTGAGGTATAGAGCATAACCAAAAAATTAAACTTTGTAGGGACCATGCTGATGACTCGCTTCATGAGTAAGAATACTAAAGATCATTATCTAATGTTGCTGCTTTCATTACATATTCATTTTAGAGTCGTTAAAAAAGGTGGCATTTAGCCCATTTACTTATAAAAAGGGTTAATCCGGGTTGTGTTCTATACCAAAACAATCAAAAAGTTAAGGAAAATGACTAAGGATGGGGTTGAAAGTGTTAGGGGTGAGTTAGAGGCATGTGAGGGGCACGTGTGAGATTTATCCCTCACGTGAGGTGCACATGAGTTTTTCGCAACAAACTCCTAACAACATTTCTCGCCCAAAATGTCTTTTAAGTAGTTGTTAGTCATTTCATTTCTCTTTAGTAAAAAACATGTAAAACACACACTCTTATTCCTTACTCTCTATAATCATTATAACAAAGTCATAACCGTTTTGTAACAAACTTTCATCCTTTGATAATACAAAGTCGCTTTTGATACTCTATTTCATATTTCTTGAGGATCCAAGCATCCATACTTATCTTCCTCCACATCTCTAATTTAACAGACCACCCCACGCCATTTCTACTCTAACCCAAACATACCCCCTCCTTTACATCCCATTTTTTCTTCACTTCCATTCCATCCAAATCCCCATTACCATTCATACCTTCTCTCCCTCTTTTAGTAATCCACTATTTCGGGTCTTTCATTAACTTCTGGTGCGTGTGTATCAAGTGGTTCAGAGCTCCTTTCTTGCCAGTTCAATTCTCTTTGGGGCAGGAAGTTGTTAGGATTCTGGTGTAGCCTGTTATTTTTCCGGTCGAAACTGTTATTTTTCGTCCAAATTATCGAAATAATCAAAGTGTTACACTCATACTTTGATAAATTATATGCTACTCCATCCAGAACTATGATCAATTGTCACACATTCAACGCGATCATGAGAACAGCGCATAAGTGCTTAAATCCTTTGTTTTCGAATGAGTGATCAGTTTTGTTTGGTGTAAGGTTGACCAAGTGACGATTATTAGTATTAACTAACTCAACAGAAGATGAAAGAGATTAGTTAATGGCTATACTTTACATAATAATTCATTTAGTTGCATATTAGTGAATCCATGGCACCAACAAGTCGCAACATTGCAACTATAAGTACCAGTGATGAACGAGTCACTAGGTAGTATGTAGAGGATGCATTGGCACAAATCAGGGATATGATTACTAGTTTAGGGGCTCAGAATAATCATGGATCAAGGCAGGCAAGTCAGTTTAGTAGGCTGGCTAAAGTAGAGTTCCCTAAATTCTATAGTGAGGATGTCATGGGTTGGATCTTCAAATAGGATTAATTTTTCCTTGTTGATAGTACTCTTGAAGAAGAGAAGGTAAAAATAATCTCTGTTCACTTATTTGATAAAGAATTATTATGGAAAAGACGATTGATTAAGTCTAAAGGAGAAAATGTAGTTGGACTGAGTATAAAGAGGCCATACTTTGAGGTTTGGTTCAGTTTATGATGATCCAATGGTTGCTCTAAAGAATGCTAAATATGAAATTTGCTAAGGAGTATCAAGATACATTTGATAACTTGTTAGGTAGAGCAGAAGTGAGTGAATAGCATGCTATTAGTTTATACTTAGGAGGATTGTCCACTGAATTAGAGATGGCTGTAAGGATGTTTAAGCCTAAAACTCTATCTGATGCTTAATGTTTGACAACACTACAAGAGGCTACATTAGAAGCAATTAAGAAGAAGAGTAGGCCTTTTCTGAATCAAACTAATGGGAGATTTAGAGTTACTAATGTTAGTAGAAGTAATGGTAAACAACCTTTTTTACATGTGCTTACTAAAAATACTAATTGGAATCCCAAGCCAAACAACCCTCCTGGAAAACAACTGACTCAAAAGGAGTATGAGGAGAAGAGGTCTAAAAACCTATGCTTCTATTGTTACCAAAAGTCTATGCCTGGACACAAATGCACTGGTCAATATACTCCTTAATTATTTTGTCTGATAATGAAGAAAAGGAGGAGGAGTTTGTGGATGCTGATGACACACTAGTAGACACAGTACATGAAAAAGTAATGCCTCAAATATCATTGAATGCTTTGTCAGGAGTGAGTTCTTTTCAAACCATGAGCGTGATTGGATTAGTGGCAAAAGGACATAAGTTGCACATCTTAGTGACTTCAGGATCTACTAAAAGGTTGGGATTGTATAGTTGGGAGTACCTGTCCTTTGCAGTTTCAGTGGCTGGGGGCAGTGGTAACGAATGTCCTAATCAGTGAGTACAAGATTTTCTAATGGCAAACTGTATGGACAGACCTTCACATTGATGTTTATGTTCTACCAGTGGGTGAGGATGTGATATGGTTATTAGGTATTGTGACTATTCTTACCTTGGGAGACATCAAATGTGAATTTCTAATTGCTAAAGATGGAATTTCCTTATATTAACTAAAAAAGTGGGTGTGAGGGGCACTAATAAGGTTGTCACAGTTGTTAGGATCCTAGAAAGCAATGAGAAGAAGTTAGGACCACTGGTCCATAGCTTATTGATGATGATGAGCATTTATCCAAACACTGGCTTACAGCTTATGACTATGGAAGAAAGCATGCAGAAAATCATTGATAAATATGCAGATGTATTTGTAGTTCCTAACAAATTACCACCTGCAAGGTCTCGATCTTAGGATTCCTTTGATACCTGGTACTCAACCTATCAATATCAGGCCTTACAGACATCCTCCTGTGCAAAAGGATGCTATTGAGGCAATGATAAAGGAATTGTTGAAATCAGGGGTGATCAAGCACAGTCAAAGTTCTTTTGCTTCCCATGTAGTTATGGTTAAAAGAAGGATAATTCATAAAGAATGTATGTTGATTATAGACAGCTTAACAAGCACACTATTAAAGACAAATTCCTTATTCCTGTCATAGAGGAACTGATTGATGAGTTGGGAGGAGGTGTGATTTTTTCTAAGTTGGACTTGAGATCAGGGTACCATCAAATCAGAATGTATAAAGATGACATAGCTAAGACATCATTTAAGACTCATGAAGGCCATTATGAATTCTTGGTTATACCTTTTGGCTTAACTAATGCTCCTTTAACATTTCAAGCACTCATGAATGAGGTATTCAGAGAATTTTTAAGAAAATTTATTTTGGTATTCTTTGATGATATTCAGATTTACAACAGAAGTTTGGAAGATCATGTTCAACATCTTATAGTTGTTCTCTCTAAAATGAAAGATCATAGTTTATATGCTAAAGAAAGCAAGTGCGTGTTTGGTACTACTCATGTGAAGTATTTGGAGCATGTGATATCAACTGAAGGGGTAGCTACAGATCCTTCAAAGGTGCAAGCAATGCAAACTTGGCCTATACCAACTACTCTCAAACAGCTTAGAGGGTTCCTTGGTCTGACTGGCTATTATAGAAGGTTTATCAAAAACCTTGCTTTAATAAGCGATCCCTTACACAACTACTTAAGAAGAATTCATTTAAGTGGAATGACGAGGCTCAAAAATCATTCTTACTTCTCAAATAAGCTATGTTTTAAGCTGTGGTCCTTGTCTTACCCAATTTCAACAAGCCTTTCATTGTGGAAACTGATGCTTCAGGGGTAGGATTAGGAGTAGTGCTGCAACAAGATGGTCATCCAATAGCTTATCTGAGTAAGTCCTTAGCACCTAAACATCACTCTATTTCCACTTATGAGAAGGAATTTTTGGCAGTATTGTTAGCCTTAAAAAAATGGAGAGGATACCTTTTGAAGTATCTGTTAGACCAATGGATCACTACTTCAGACCAAATAAAATGGCTTCCTATGCTAATGAGTTATGATTAAGAGGTAGTATACAAGCATAGAAAAGATAATGTAGTGGCCGATGCATTGTCTAGAAGAGAAGATGTAGGTGAATTGTTGAGTACTACTACTGTCAGCATTGAATTATATAAAAGGATAGTGGATAGTTGGACATAAGATGACCATTTGATTTCCATTATTGCTGACTTAAAGAAATGAGAAATCAGGAAGCATTATGCTCTGCATAATAACCAGTTGCTTAGGAAGGGGAAAATAGTGGTAGGTAATGATGAGTCATTAAGGAAAGATTTTCTATCCTATTTCCATGATGGTGCAATTGAAGGTCATTCTAGAGTCAGAGCCACTACTCACAAGATCTGTTGTGTGTTTTATTGGAAAGGACTGAGGAAACAATTGAAACATTACGTTAAGGAGTGTTTGGTATGCCAAAGATGTAAGCCTTATCTTTCTGCATATCCAGGACTATTGCAGTCATTGCCTATTCCAAAAACTGTATGGTCAAGTATTTCTATGGATTTCATAGAAGGCTTGCCAAAATCTTATGGTTATACTGTTATATTTGTGGTGGTGGACATATTGACCAAATATGGCTATTTTATACCAGTGCTTCATCCCTTTACAGCTCTGCAAGTAGCTCAAGTGTTCTTAGATCAGGTATGCAAGTCACATAGAGTACCTATATCTTATTGTTTTTTAGGTCAGATATAGAGGACAAAGTAAGTATTTCTTAATTACCTTTTGGATGAATGTGTTCAAGTTAACTACCATGTGAAGCTACTACTTTCTTCTGCATACCATCTACAAACAGATGGCCAAATAGATGTTTGGAAGGGTACTTATGGTGTATGATAGGAGAGAATCCTAAAGAATGGTTTAAATGGCTACCATTAGCTGAGCTTTGGTATAATTCCAATTACCATTCATCCATTGACACCACTCTTTTTAAGGCTTTGTATAGACAACCACCAACTACACATGTTTCTTATGTGGAGGGTTTTAGTAAGGTGGATGTTGTGGATAGATCATTAATTACAAGAAAACAAGCTATTGATATGATGAAGTTTCATTTGGCTAGAGCTCGGAATAGAATAAAACAACAATCAAACAAAAATAGAACATGAAGGGGGGGCGGGGGGTGGTACTCTTGAAAGTTTAGCCATACGAAATAAGTCTCATATTACAGGCAATGCAAACAAAATAACTTTTCACCTAAGTATTTTGGTCCCTTTAAAGTAATTGAAAAAGTGGGACAAGTTGCTTACAAGCTAAATTTGCCACCTCAATCTTAGATACATGATGTATTTCATGTATCACAGCTTAAGAAAGTCCATGGTAAGCATCAACTGCAAGGGACAACTATGCTACCCCAGTTGAACAAGGATGGTTTGCTAGAAGTGGAGCCAATGAAGTTGCTTGATAGGAGATTTGTAAAAAGAAAATTTTATGTTGTGTTGTGGTTTACTTATGCATTGATGTTCTATGGTGGCCTCAGATGCACATGGGAATATTTATTAGAAGACTTGTACAAGAAGTACCACTCTTTGATTCTTGAGGACAAGAATCATTTAAGGAGGATGGATTGTTAGGAGTGAGTTTCAGGCATGTGAGGGGCATGTGTGGAATTTATCCCGCACGTGAGGTGCACATTAGTTTTCCACAACAAACTCCTAACAACATTTCCTGCCCAAAATGTCTTTTAAATAGTTGTTAGTCATTTTATTTCTCTTTAGTCAAAACGTGTAAAACCACACACTCTTCTTCCTTACTCTCTATAATCATTGTAACAAATTCATAACCGTTTTGTAACAAACTTTCATCCATTGATAATACAAAGTCGCTTTCGATACTCTATTTCATATTTTTGGAGGATCCAAGCATTTGTAATCCACTATCAGTCTTCATTGACTCTAGTGGTGTGTATTAGAAAGTTTCCCAAGCCTCCTTCTAATACAAACAACCTCCCAAATCATTTTTATTCAATATTATATTGTTATTGTGACTACTATTTTTACAATCATAGTAACAGTGTAACACATCAATTTATATAAGAATTTTTATTATAAATTTATTCATAATTTCTAGATGAGTTATGCGTATTTCACCTAAATCATTTTAAATGACATGCTTTGCCTATTTGTTGATCTTGCAGTTATAAAGTCTTCATAAATCCTAGCTTAAGTGATGTGCTATGCACAGTTACAGCCAAGGCCCTTGCAATGGGAAAATTCGCAGTCTGTGCCGATCACCCTTCTAACGACTTCTTCGGAGCGTTTCCAAATTGTTTGACGAACAAAACACCTAAAGAATTCATAAACAAATTAAAAGAAGCCATGTCAAGTGACCCTCACCCTCTTACACCAGAACAAAGATACAATTTTTCATGGGAAGCAGCTACCCAAAGGTTTATGAAATATTATGATCTTGACAAGATACTGAACGTGTCCTACAATAGAGACAATTCGAAGTCAAAGAAAGTAAGTGGAAGCGTTTAAAAGTCAAAATTAGTCTCGAATTTAACATCGGTTGTTAATGGAGGATTAGCTTTCGCACACTATTGTTTCATGGGTAATGAGTTCCTAAGGCAGTACATGGCTGCTGTCCCAGGAACACGGGATTACAGCAAGCAACATTATAAAGATATTTATTTGTTACCTCTACAGGTAGAAAACCCGGTCTATGGCTGGTAAGATAGAAGTCAAAGTACAAAAATAAAAAAAACGTAAGGGTTATGTGGAAAATGATTTCTCATTCAATTATGGTTATGTTAGATATCCTTATAGCCTTTCGTTGATCCTTATGTTTTGGTAGTATAGAGGGTGGCTTAGATCTTATTAATCTTGATATTAGACTTACCATGTTAAACTTGGGATTAGTGGGGTACTAGGGTAGCTTGACATCTATCCTTGGCGTAGGAATTAACTAAATTACCGTCTTTGTCATATTAAATACTTAAAAAGTATGGGAATTCTTTTAGAGGGGGTTAACAATCAGTTTAGATTATAGATTGGTCTTAAGGGCAGTTGGGATTTAACCACTGCAAGCTTGGATGCCCTGCTCGTATGATTGTAGGGGAATGTGAGATCACAGAGTAAGCGTAGGACAGACCTTAAATGAAAATTCGAGTCTGTCAACTTTAGAACCACTATTGGAACTTATAATTAAACATTGCACAGGAAAATGTAATCATAGCATTGGTAATGAAATGGTTAGGTTAGCACGCCTTTCTCCCTGATATCTTCTATCTATTTATTTTATTGCATTTACTTTTCTGTAGTTATTATAAATGATTCAAAACCATTTTCAAAAGTGACAATAATCAAATTAGAACTATTAAAACTTAGCTCTTGGGACGACCTCGGATTTACCAAACTACTGCACTATATACGACCGAGTTCTCTGCCCGTTAGTGCGTGTATTGGTAATCAAGTTTTATAAATTTAAAACTTGGTAAAAACATATTCAAAACAAAATACGCATCAATTTATAGGCAGGAAAACCCAATGGTCTCTGAGGGCGGTCCTGACGGTCCCAGATATATCTGGGGGCCGCCCAGTAGACTACGCTCCTGTTTTTGTCTTTTTGTGAGGAAAGTTGTATCTGTTATGGAACCTTTCATTCCGGAGGGAAAATTTGAATTTAAAATTTAAGTTTTAAATAAAACTTTTCTTTTAATTAGAAAATATTTTGTATATATATTTTTGTGAAAATACTTTTGTAAAAATGTGATGGTTAAGAAAAAAATATTTTCTTGATCACTAATCATGCTTAATGATTTGTTTGTCCATACCTTAAGTGATTACTAATCTTAAAAATGGAATTTTACGATTAATAATTTGTAAACGTTTATTTTTATCGTAAACGTTTTTACATTTTGTTATTATCAAAACATTGAGAGGTCGAAAAATATAAATAACGTTTTTAGACATTATTTGTATTAACAATCTCCCCCTTTTTGATGATGACAAAATATAAACTCATTTTGTATAAAATTAAAGGTTTCAAATTATTAATGAGTTTTCATTCCATTTCTCCCCCTTTTTGTCGAATTCAAAAAGGATGATCGTCGAATTGTTGTAGAAAGAAAGAAGTCGACGATATCAAGACTCCCCCTTGATGTATGCTCCCCCTCGTTTGGGGCACCAATGGATCGATCTTATGAAAATTGTTTGCTACAAAATAAAGTTAGTAGTACAAGTGCAAGACAATATCTTCTCAACTTATAGCAATTCATGCAAGTTAAATCATAAAGTAGTTTCATTTATTACTTAATAAGCTCATATAAGAAGCATACTACATGCAAAGAAAATAGAACTAAGATTTAATAAAGAAACATTCATTCATACATTACACCACAATCTAAATATACTACATAAAGTAGATAAAATTAATCATGACATAAATCCTAGATGATCCTTGATTCATAGGAAATGACTTTGAGCAAAAGGGTTAGGGTGACCAATTATGAGGTGATATGACCTTATTTTCAAGGATGAGGTGGAAAGAGTGAATTCATGATGGAGGTGAGAAGATACTCAATGTGAGCAAACATTAGGTTCATCTCATCCCTGAGAGAAAAGATAAGATTGCGGTTGTGAAAGCAACAAAGACAAGTTGACCCATGATCGTCATGATAGTTGAAGTAAATAGGATGACCTATGAGAGGTGGTTGAGGTGGTGGTTATGGTGAAGGTGGTGATGGAGTATCAAGAATGTGATCAAGAGGAGTGATTGGTGACAAAGAAAGTATGATATCCAAATAAGGATGACTTTAAAGTGGTTGAGGGTTTGAAGGTATAGGAGGAACATCTGAGATGTTGTCAAGCAAAGGGTTCAAAGGTTGAGGAGAAGTTGGTTCATTTGATGATGGTGGTGAAATTTGAAGTTGTGATTGAAAAGAAAAAGATGTGTTCTCTTAGCTTGATGAGGTTTGATTGGTTGATGGAGTTTTTAATGGTGCATTTGAAGGAGTTGAAGATGAAGAAGTTGTTGTAGGATGATGGTGTGGATGTGGTGGCCATCTTCATCAATTGAAATGTTAACAAATAGTTTTCTAAGAGGGATTATGGTTAGTTTTATTTTCTTGGAAGGGTTAGAAGAAGAGGCTTGAGTGGAATTCATGGTAGGATGGTTTGAAGAAGATGAAGATGATAAGAAGAGTGGAAAGGATGACTTATTTAATTAAGAAGTATGGGATTGAAGCGGCAAAGCATGAGGATTAAGAGGATAGATTCCAAAAGTGGTTTATCAAAATGCAGAAAGTTTAGCTAAGCCTAGAGAATAGAATAGTCAACTGCACAGAAAATCAGGTAGTCACAGTAAAATTTCCGTGACTCTGATGGCGATCCCATAATTACATGGCGGTCCTAAATATATTAGGGGGTCGCCCAGTATTTATGGGGGCCGTTTTCTAGAAGAGCAGAAATTTTCCAGTTTTCAAATTTTTGTATAACATGTCCAGAAAAGGTTTCTTAAAAATACCCTTTTGCAGTCAATCCTATTTTACCAGGAATCATCTAACAATCAAATTCACAAAATTGACTATTCTAAATTCTATTAAAGAGACACATATAAGTATATGAACTAAGAGATAATCAAGCATAATATAAGTAACCTAATTGTATCATGGTGCATGCAAACAAGGGTTTAGGATGATAAAAATGAAATGATCATCCAAGGCAAGTTATATTGCCCGTACTACGTTCTAAGTTAATACTAAATCTAATAGGTTTAAGTATTTAATCATCATAAGGTAGTAAATAAGATTAATAATGTTTTATAGCAATTTTCCAAACTGCTCACTTCTTCATGTTTCTCCACAAGATATTGAGGCCTTTCTCGATTGACCTTAATCCACCACGATGCTCATCTTAAATCTGAACTTGACGGTTGATGATTTTGGTTTGGCGGGTATAAAATGGTTCCATTAGATGGGGTTTAAAAGACTTGAGGAACATCGTTTGTTAGAAAGTTAACAAAGCGAATGGGGGAAGGAGTGCTTGCACGCGAGGTCCCTTCACCATTCCCATCATCATCATCGTTAAGATGAGAGGAGGATGGTTGATCAAAGGCAGAGGAAGAAGAAGTGGAGTGAAGACCTCTTCTCGTTCCACGATCTTTTCTAGTCTTTCACTCTCATTCAGCGGTAAAAGGATTCATGACACGATCATACAAGACATAAGACTCGTTTGAAAACTAACGACTCTCATTCATGATGAATTTAAACAAACGGGTTAATAGCATACCATAAGGTAGAATTAACCTAGATTGTTTAGTGACCCACCCCATTCTTTTTGCCATATAATAGGCAAGATTGAACTTATCAGAGTTTGCAACACAATATAGCATGTAACAAAGACACGTGGGAACATGATCCTGATTACCCCCCAGACAGAAAACATTTTCCTGGATAATTTCTTCCAAAGGCTTCAGGGTTGGCACAATTTCACGAGTGAGAACTTGATGATCATGAACATCAATTTTCTTCCTCATGACGGATGCGACGGACTTGACCTTCTCGATCAATTCAAATATACGAAATGATGTCATCAGGAATATGAGGGTTGGTTTGATATGGACCATCAGTAGGGACACCATATGCCAACTCGTCAAGTGACCACTTGTCAGTAAAGATGCAAGCACCCTCGCAAGGTATGTCAAGAATTTGAGCAAATTCTTCAAGAGAGTAAGAAAATAATTGATTTTGAATCACAAAATCGATGAACATTTGACCTTTGTCAGAATAGTTTATTTGATATTGACTATAAAACTCAAGTATGAAACGAGGATAAATTTGGTCATTAATTTCAAGGAGACATTCAAACTTAAGAAAATGAAATAATGACCGAACATAGTTTGGATCCACAAAGTCCTCAAAAACCACCCGACCCTCATGAATGTAGCGACTTTCAAGGTTTCTTAATCTTTCTTTTATAGGTGAACGATATTCATGTGAAATCATTAGGATATAGTGTCTTGTATTTTTATGGTCGTCGGGCGATTTGTGAGGCATGATTACCTAAAAGAAAATTGAAGTCACATTTTATTATTATTTATTTGTAATATTTTATAGGCACTGTTTTTAATGTGTGCCTAAATGTGACAAATGTGGAGTAACGATTAACTCGACCTAAAAATAAAATCCTAAGAGTTAATCCAAACGCTCCATCATCGGACCCAATCAGACAGTAATCTATTATCAAGAAACTAAGAGGGTTGACATCCTCACAAAAACGTAGGTCACATAGATCAGTTGATAGACTTAATAACAACGGACTATTAGAGGGATGACATGACTGATTGACGCATTCTTTTCAGACCTCCTTACCTCGATTCACTGGGACATGATTAGGTAAACATTGTACTTAGAACATTGATCATTGATGACGAATAGGGGAATGGCAATGTTAGCATTCCTTCATCTCTGAATCTTATCCTTACAATTTACTATTTTATTTTGTTTATTTTATTTTATTAGTTTAGAGTCTAAATACAAAATCTGCAATTTGAATAGTTTTTTAATTAAATTACATGCTAAACAACCTAGGATTCCTCGCTCCTCACGAAATACCCGGTCTTCCTGACTCTCTATACTAAATGAACGGGTACAATGCCCATGAGTGTTGGTAAAATCTAAAGAATTCGGTACTATAAATTTAAAGTTTAGATTTCACACCATCATTTGTAGCGACTAGAAGTGACATATGTAGGAAGATCTAGCTGCAGGGACGGACCTATGGTTTAGGGTTGGGGGCGGTGCCCTCCATGGCTAGATAAAAAAATGAGATTGTAGTGTATTTTTTTTTAATTTTGAGCGTTTTTTTGTAGAAACTAAAGATACAATATTGAATTGATTGAATACAAAGAGAATACAAGACTATTTATAGAACAAACAAAGAGAAACCCTAAATGCTAAACGGGCCTAAATAAGTGGGTCAGGCCTATATGCCTTATTAGCTAACATCCCCCCTCAAACTCACAATGCCGCAGCGATGAACATTGGGAGTTTGCCAAACATAAAACAAAAAAAACTGAAAAAAAACACAGAGCGGAGCGTCCCAGAGTGCAGACTTAGTGCTAGACGAAGTCTCAATCCAATGCAATCCAAACAAATACCAAAAAACCAATGCCAATGCCGATGCCGATGCTAATGCCGATGCCAATGCCGATGCCAATGCTGATGCCAATGCGAATGCCGATGCCAATGCGAATGCGAATACCGATGCCAATGTGAATACCGATGCTAGTTCCAATGTTAATACTGATTCCAATCGCGAACCGAACAATAACCCGATAATAAACAAACATTACCTCCAAACCAAAACGGATCCCTAACAAACAAAAAACAATACTACATATTACGGCAAATAAATAAATCCACAAATAATGCCACGTAAATGAAACTGTAGGATCCCGATAAACACTTCACTTCATATAACAAACCACGAATCGATCAAGAAAATAGATAAAGAAAGTGAGTTGATTTAGAGAGAGAGAAAAAAGAGAGAGTTGAGAGAGAAAAATTAGAGAAAGAAGAAAATGGAATTTTATTAATGAACCAACTAACTTTTCCAAAGAGGAAAAGTTACTTATATACCCCGACACATTAAAGTAACATGCGGGATATTTAACTAGGACTCGGGCTCGGGTTTTGCGTGGGATTAAACCTGAAACATATACAATATTAGATTAACTATCGAGCCCGATTCCCGATATTATCCTATTACAACGTTAACTAATTGAACGACCGAGACTTAAATACATAATGGACGAACTTCATGTTCGACTCAATATTTTAAGGCTAACAATCTCCCCCGAAATGAGTTCATTAATGACACTCCTTTATGAGATCAATGAGATTGCTTTTGTCGTTAAGCTCATGTGGTCTTGGTCTTTCTCTTTGTTCTTTGTTGTAAGCTTGTTCCTTCATGCTTTGTGATCTTGACTTTGAGCCTTTGTCATTGTCTTTATCGTCTATGCCATCTTGCGATCTTATGTCTTTTACCAACATTCTCATACTATGCCTCATCTTGAAAGCTTTAAATCAGAGTTTGCGAAAGTCTTTGTCTTTAAATCTTGAGCTTTTATGATTGTTTGTCTTTGTAGAATGAGCATGAATATGTGGTAATGAATCGACTTTGGTTGATTGGGATACCGTCACCACCGTTTGACCTGCAGGTTTACGTTAGTGATAAACGAGAAAATTGATTTGAAAATCAATCGACGTGTCACTCGTTAAAGAGTTTTTGTAACACATCGAGAGTGTCATGTTTTTATCAAAATTCATCAACCGTCAATTCATTTACTGGACTAAATCGATATCCAGTTGTCACAAGTTTGATTCATATAGAATCTCGCAAGTCACCTACCAAGAGCTTGTTTGATGCTGACTCAAGCAGGATTTCCATCTTCATTGTGAATACTTATAGTATCACTCAGATGTTCTGGCAAATATCACAAGGATATTGCGTAGGACTCTTGTTCTTTCAAAACATGTCATTTCTAATTTTCTTTATGACTTGTAATCGCTCTCATATTGCAACTCGGACCGAACGACAAAGGAGAGTGTACGTTTCAGTGCGCTTATCCTTAGCAATTAGAAGAGAAGTCTTCTAACATGATGTTTTTCAAAATGTTGAACA
The DNA here is from genome assembly GCA_026074375.1 of Tanacetum coccineum. Classification (NCBI taxonomy): domain Eukaryota; kingdom Viridiplantae; phylum Streptophyta; class Magnoliopsida; order Asterales; family Asteraceae; genus Tanacetum; species Tanacetum coccineum. The sequence continues at coordinate 73,333 of BQNB010008009.1, read as the reverse complement.
CAATTTTTCAAGAATTTCTCAATGACAATTCATAATCTTTCAAAATTGTGTGTATTACCAGACGATTCTTTTACATTTGGTGTCATTTTCAAAATGAGTCAATGTTTGAGGGGGAGTTTTTCGAAATACAAAGTTTTAATGATTTTGGATACATCATCTCACGATAATTCTTTTGTATTCTAAACATTATTAAAAATCTCTTAATAAAATATCAGTAATAATAATGACTACTCAATAGATTGTATATTATAAGATGATCGAATGCTGACCACAATTTTTCAAGAATTCTTCAATGACATTCATAATCTTTTAAAATTGTGTGCTCAACACTACCTCAACCTCAATTTTATATTTATTTTACAACTTGGTATTATTTTTTGGTGTCAAACATATGTAAAATTAAGGGGAGCAAGAGAAAAAAGTTCCACATAATTGATGCTGAAACATTTTCTACCCACATAATTTTCATGACAAATTTTAATCATATAATATTTCAAAGACTAAATGAATTAGTATTTAAAATAAGGGGAGAAATGTAATTAAGAAGTGATCTAGAAAATAATAAGTGATCCAAACGACTCAAAGTGCTTTATACTCTACGGAAAAAGGTTTTATGGTTACGATCTTATACCCAACAACATCTTAATTCACGACAATTCTGAAGTCATAAGATGGTTAGATTAGGTATTAGTCATACCAGAACCGGAGAGATCTACCCCAAGGACAATCCAGAGTTTGAAATAGTAGTCCTTTGTAGGGATGAGTAAAAGAACCAAAGAACCGGATCGAAACCAAGAACTAGACTAGAACCAAGAAGTACCGAACCGGACCAGAACTGTAGGTTCCAGTTCCAGTTCTTGATTTTGACATTTTTTGGTTCTCGGTTCGGTTCGTGTTGGGAAATATATTGTAAAAGACTTAATACTGGTAGTATAACAGTTAAGTCTGGTAGTATTAGTTAGTTCTGGCAATACTAAGTTAAGTCTGGTAGTACTATATTAAGTCCGGCAGTACTATAGGTAGTACTGTCGTGATTTAGTTTAAGTCTGTTTATGTAACCAGAAAAGATAATAGTTATCTAGATATATTTTTAGGTGATATCTTAGGAAAAGGATAGGTACTTATCTTTCACGCGACTTTTGTAAAGCCTCTAGGGTTTCCTTGTGTATAAAAGGAAACCTCTACGGCATAGAGTTTTAAATAATATAACAAATAGAAGCATGAAGCTTAATATTATCAATACAAAACCAAAGTTAGTATTATAATCTCTTAATACTATGTGTTAATTCCGCATATAAACACTTATATTCATAGTATCAATGTCTCTCACATAGTTGATTTTGGATTAGTTCAAGTTAACTATTGTATTACAAAGCATAAATCTTAAACAAATGACCTACAAAGTGGTATCAAGAGCCAATAGAGGGACTCTGAGTAAGAAAGAATACACTAGAACCAAACAAACAAACACTCTCCTGTGATTCTTTACAAAATGTCTCACCTGCTAATGATGAGTTCTTCATCAACATCTCAGTGATATGAAGCATCAAACCAATGAAGAGCATCAGACAACCTGGAGCTTACACCTAAACAACAACAACAGGTGATTATCCTCAAACAACTGCTATCTTAAATATCAACTTCCCAATTCTGAAGAAGGAGGAGTATGATATATAGGCTATGTAGATGGAGCATACCGTTTGAGTACATTTGACAAAAGATGTTTGGAAGGTAAATTCAGAAATGGAAACTTCCAAGAATAGAATTTCAGACTGGAAAGGATGTGTAAATTCCGAATACTTTCACAGTTCTCATTGGGGGGTCACAATAACTCAACTACCCCGCCATTCACCCCCACAAACACTTCCCACAACCAGTTACTGCTGCAAAAAATTCAGAGCTGTGTTGAAAAGGAAAAGGAAGTGAAAAGAAATCTTACTACTGGCCATTCCAAGGAACATAAGAGAAGATTCATGGAAAGTGATGATGCAAAAGAAAATATGGGCAGCCATTAGAACTAGGTTTGGTGTTAAGCAAATCCATCAAAGAAAATGCGGCAAGGCTGTTTTCAAACAACAGTTTAAAGCATTTAAAATATCCCAGTTCAGAAGGTGTTTATAAAGGGATATGACAGATTCCAACAATACTTTCTAGTTGGAAAGCTCATGGTGTATGAAGTAACAACTGAGGATGCAAATACATAATGTTTCTCAGATCCTTTGCCCCCAGCATGGTCCAACAATCTGAATGACTATGTAGAACTAAACCAGATGTTGACACTTTATCTATTGATGATTTGTACAATAACCTTAGGGTTTTTGAGCAGGAAATCCAAGGTGCCTTAAAAACATCTTCAAGTGCTCAAAATGTTGCCTTTGTTTCACAAAGCAAAAGCAGCACTAATAAGGTTAAGTCTTGTTTTACTAGGGCCTACAGTACTTGCACTCCTTCTACTTCTTCAACCAATATTCCAGAAAAAGAAGCTCTTGCTGGTTTTGCTGATGAAGTTATTTATTCCCTCTTTTTGGCAAACAATCAGAGGACTGGACTTGCTTCATGAAGACCATGGAATAGATTGATGACTTTGGACATTGAAGAGAATGACATAAACTGGAAGAAGCAATGATTGCCTATACGCAATAAAGAAAGTTCTATAAGAATAAAGGAAGAGAGTTTCGTGTTGATGGAAAAGCACATGTTGGCTTTGACAAAAAGAAGCTTGAATGCTTCACTGTTCTCAACACTTGTCCCTTAGGCTAGGGTAATTACAGCAAAAGGTACACATAAAGGACAGACGAAGAGAGACTCGTTTTATCAACCACCAAGAGCTGGAAAAGCGTAAGATAAGAAACCATGGAATTTGCTAACAATGGGATAATGGTATTGTTAATTGGGGAGAAACACACTAAAATGAAAAAGAACAATCATGCCAGTCATGCGATCAGCTCCAGTAGTACGGTTATCTTGTGTTCCAAAAACTTGTATTGATTCATACAAATACCCTTAAAACACTAATTGATGAACAAAATGAATCCAGATTAGGTATCAAGGAAGCACCAAATACTTGCCTATATCCAAGCTGTTAAAAAACTAGAAGCTACAACTTGTTACTTTTCAACAAACAGCAACTTTCATCTAAAGACTTGCTTACAATTCAGGCAAATGAAATATATGAAAAAGATGAAAAGCTAAGTAATATAGGAGGATTGGAATGAAAGCTGTAAAAAAAAGGACCAATTACAGAAACATGAGATTCATGGAAAGATTCTTCCAGAATCTTTGGAGATTAATTAATTCTGGCATGAGTTCAAATAGTAAAGTTGGCTTAGGGTATGAAATACAATCAAACAATGAGGTTCTAAGTTATGAGGAAGAAATGAATTTTTTTGTTTTTAATTGTTCAAAAGAGGACTCAGTTGGAAAACCTTTGTAACAGTGATTCAGAAAAACTAATGATATTTAAAGGTGTTCCACATCCCTTAAGTTGAGATTATACTCCCTACACCACAAGAAGATAATTGAAGATCTTTGTAAGTTTATGGTAAAAAGGGACCACAAGAGCCGAACCCTATTATAAGATGCTAGATCCATAAATATTCTAAGCAGGGCCTGTCAATTTAATGACAGTGCATGATCTATTGGAAGCTTTCCCCTAACATTCTGTTGATCCTGAATCTGAGATTTTAAGAAGTACTCTAGAAGTGAATGTGACGACAACTATAAAAACTAAATGAAAAATGTGTGTCTGCCTCCAAAATTAAAAGAGGTTGAACCTATTGTGTCTCACACATAAAAACTCCTAGCACCCAATCAAAGAATCAAGAAAACACCTAAAGTTAACATAGAAAATTGGAATGCTATGAAATGGAAAGAGAACTAGGGGAAGGTTACTCTTTCACAAAAGAAGAATGTTTTAGTTCTGGTAGTCTAAGTCATTTGATTTAAAGATTGTGACTATTAGAAACAAAATGGCAAGGAGAGGCTGAGGTTAAAAACAAAGGGTTTTTAAATACTGGGAACAAGATGGACAAAACCAGTAAGTACTAATACTGAAAAAGATTAATCATGCTAATCATTTGTTCCTAACCAGTACAACTTAATACTGGTAGGCCAAACATTAATCTGTTTAGAACTAGATATTATAATACTGGTAAAGGACAAATATTAATACTGGTAGGAACAAATATTAATTCCTGTTAGGCCTAGAGTTCACACTCGTTAATTCTTAATGTAATAATTGATTAGATCTTAGACAGTCCTGTAACCTACCAGGACATCAAACAGCTTTATTCCTAAAAGACCACAGGTGAATCAATTTAATCAAAGAAGGCATTTTGTTAGGACTTAATTTGTTCCTAGACCAGTACAACTTAATACTGATAGGCCAAACATTAATTCTGTTAGGACTAATATTAATACTGGTAGGACAAATATTAATACTGGTAGGACAAATATTAATTCTGTTAGGCCTAGAGTTAACACTGTTAATTCTAATGTTAATACTATTAGATCTAGACAGCCGGTACCTACCAGGACATCAAACAACTTTAGTCCCAAAAGACCACAGATGAATCAAATGAATCAAAGAAGGGATTTTTCAAAATCATATTCATCTGTAAGAAGACCCTTTGCAAAATCTACAGCACAAATGGCTCATTCTAATGCTGTAATGGGAAGTTGGGGATCTGCTGTTAAGACCTCAGCAAGTTATAATTGGAGGAACTCTAGACCAAACTTCAATTATAACAGTGGACCTACTTTTATTAGAACTGTGAATGCAAATGGTCCACAAGGCAGACCCAAGCCTGCAAAGGCCTGGGTCCCTAAGAGAAACTAATTTCTCTTTTTCATGTGCAGGAACATCCACTGAAGAACATGGTAGATAGAGGTATATTTGATAGTGGATGCTCAGGGCACATGACAGGTAACAAGGATCAACTGGAGGATTTTGAAGAATTCAATGGGGGATCTGTTACCTTTGGAGGTAGCAAAGGCTACATATCTGGTAAAGGAAGAATAAGGGTTGGTAATTTAGATTTTGATAGTGTGTCTTTTGTAAAAGAATTAGGGCATTTTAACCTTTTCTCAATATCACAAATATGTGATAAGCAGCACAAGGTTCTTTTTACTGAAACTGAATGTCTTGTTGTGTCTTCTGACTTTAAAATGCCTGATGAAAATCAGATACTTTTAAAGGTCCCTAGACACCACAACATGTACAGTTTTGACATGAAGACACCTTCTCCTGCAAAAGGTTTTGCCTGTTTGATTGCAAAAGCCACATCTGATGAGTCTAAATTATGGCATAGAAGGTTAGGTCATATCAATTTTAAAAATCTAAACAAACTTGTGAAGGGAAACCTTGTAAGAGGTCTACCTTCCAAGGTTTTCAAAAATGACCACACATGTGTTGCCTGCCATAAAGGCAAACAACATAGGGCCTCTTGTAAGGCCAAGTTAGAAAGATTGATCACTGTGCCACTGCACACCTTGCATATGGATCTTTTTGGTCCTACTTCTGTGAAAAGCATTAATCATGCAAGTTATTGCCTTGTAATCACTGATGATTGTACCAGATTTAGTTGGGTATTCTTTTTGGCTTCTAAGGATGAAACTAGTGGCATCTTGCAGCACCTATTTAGGCAGATTGGGAAAACCACTGTCATAGGGTTAAAATCATTAGATCAGATAATGGCACTGAATTTAAGAATAGAGATATGCTTGAATTTTGTGGAAACAAGGGGATAAAACAAGAGTATAGTACTGCTAGAACTCCACAACAAAATGGAGTTGCTGAAAGAATGAACAAAACACTAATTGAGGCTGCTAGAACTATGCTAGCAGATTCTCTCTTACCAACCACTTTTGGGCAAAGTAGTTATACTACTTGCTATCTTTTTAATAGGGTACTAGTGACAAAACTCAAAACAAAACCTCCATATGAAGCTTTTGTTTGGCCACAACCCCAATATTAGCTACATAAGAACCATTTTGGGTGTCATGTTACCATTCTAGATATCCTTAGTGGGCTTGCAAGTTTAATGGAAAATCGATGAGGATTCTTAGTTGTTACTCACTAAATAGCGAAGCATATAGGGTTTTATAAATTAGTAACCAAAGAGTAGAAGTAATTCTGCATGTTAAAATTTTCATGAAGATAAACCCAATGTCAAAGGATTTAGATATAGATGATGTTGACATTGACCTAATCTTACTGATTCTATGAACTATATTCCTGTACCTTTGGAGAATCAAGCTACCTCATCAGTGCTCAGAATTAACTAACAGTGCAGGTACCCCAACATCATTGCTTCTGAGTAAAAAAAGATGAAGAAGAGAGCTTATTGTTGTGCCTTCAGCTGTAAAGGTTCCTGAAGAAAAAGACAAATCAAGGAAATCTTCAACAAATTCAAAGAAAGAGGAGACCTTGACAGACCCTCCAAAAGAGAAGAAGGATTCCTTTACTGACTCTTAAAAGACAATCCTAAGATCAAGCTTTTAGAAAGAGAGTTGAAGAAATTGCCTAAAAGCATTTAGGACATCCCTGAAAACAACACTACCAGTATCCTTCAGTTAATCTGTAGTCAGACAGTTAATACGGTAGGAACTTGATCATGATGATTCATTATGCCAGACTCGAAATCTTTCACAAGCCTAGACAGGATTTATTATGAGGCTATCATATGATGGGAGGGTGTGATAACTGACTCACATCTTCCTACAGAAATTGAAGTCAATCTACTCCTACACTTAGAATTCATAGTATTCACCCAAAAAGTCAAATACTTGGTGATCCTAAGTCAGCTGTGCAAACTAGGAGCAAAGTGCAGAACAAATCAGGAGCTCATGCTCTTCTCAGTCATATTCAAAAGCAGCAAAGAAACAATCACAAAGATCAACAACATTGTTTATTTGCCTGTTTTCTATCTCAGGAGGAACCTAAAAAGATTTCTGAAGCTCTACAAGATGACAGTTGGGTTCAAGCCATGCAAGAGGAGTTGTTACAGTTTAAGCTACAACAAGTATGGGTGCTTGTAGATCTACCTCACGGAATGAAGGTGATTGGTACTAAATGGGTCTACAAAAATAAAAGAGATGAAAGAGGAGTGGTTGTGAGAAATAAGGCAAGATTGGTGGCCCAAGGGTACACGCAGGAAGAAGGTATTGACTATGATGAGGTTTTTGCTCCTGTGGCAAGAATAGAAGCTATCAGGTTATTTTTAGCCTTTGCCTCATTTATGGGGTTCATAGTATACCAAATGGATGTAAAAAGTGCCTTTCTGTATGGCACTATAGATGAAGAGGTTTATGTCTCACAACCTCCTGGCTTTGTTGATCCTGATCACCCTAAGAAGGTTTATAAGGTGGTCAAAGCTTTGTATGGATTGCATCAAGCTCCTAGAGCTTGGTATGCTACTCTATCAACATTCCTAGAGAAGCATGGATACAAGAGGGGTACGATTGACAAGACTTTATTTATTAAAAGGGACAAGAAGGATATCATGCTGGTTCAAGTGTATGTTGATGATATCATTTTTGGATCTACCAAAAAGTCTTGGTGTGATGAGTTTGAAGCCTTGATGAAAAGCAGATTTCAGATGAGTTCTATGGGAGAACTCACATTTTTCTTAGGATTACAAGTCAAACAGAACAAGGCAGGAATCTTCATATCTCAGGACAAGTATGTAGCTGAGATACTCAAGAAATTTGATCTTGTAAATGTGAAAACTGCAATAACCCCCATGGAGACCAAAGTGGCATTGACAAAAGATGAGGAAGCTGTTGATGTGGATGTGCACTTATACAGATCCATGATAGGTTCTCTCATGTATTTAACTGCCTCTAGGCCTGATATAATGTATGCAGTATGTGTTTGTTCTCGTTTTCAGGTCACTCCCAAGACTTCACATCTCAATGCTGTGAAGAGAATCTTTAAGTACCTTAAGGGCAAACCACATTTGGGCTTATGGTATCCTAGAGAATCACCTTTTGACCTGGAAGCATTCTCTGACAGTGATTATGGTGGGTCCAACCTTGACAGGAAATCCACAACAGGTGGTTGTCAATTTCTTGGACAAAGACTTATCTCATGGCAATGCAAGAAACAGACCATAGTGGCTACTTCTACAACTGAAGCTGAATATGTAGCTGCTGCAAATTGCTGTGGACAAGTATTGTGGGTTCAAAATCAACTACTGGACTATGGTTTCAATTTCATGAATACCAAAATCCACATTGATAATGAAAGCACAATCTGCATTGTGAAGAACCCAGTGTATCATTCCAAGACAAAGCACATCGAGATACGCCACCATTTTATAAGAGATTGTTATGAGAAGAAGCTCATAAGTGTGGAGAAAATTCACACAGACTTAAATGTAGCTGACCTATTGACTAAACCTTTTGATGGACCACGGTTTAATTACTTAGTGGTTAGTATTGGTATGATAAACACATAGCTACATTTAAGGGGAGGCTAACTTGTATAGTGTGTATACTTCTGGTAGTTAGTTTAACTAAAATCTGGCTTAAGTAGTATTAATACTGGTAGTTAGTAGTATTAATTCTGGTAGTTAGTAGTATTAATTCGGGTAGTTAGTTTAAGTTAATTCTGTCTATACAAACTCTTGCAGCATGTTTTTCTTTGTTTTAGTCTAATTCTTGCAGGAATAGCATGGATTTGCAGATGTAAGGCAGGTGTGATAAGGTCTTTGTAAATCTTCAGTAAAAACTTAATTCTGGTTGAAAAAGAGTTAATTCGGGTTGTATCATAATTAATTTTGGTTGACCAAAGTTAACTCTGGTAGTGTAAATTTTAATACTGGTAGGTTATTGTTAGTGCTGGTTGCGGGAAAATTGACTTTCTCTGCTTAAACACTGTTTAAATGTTATCGTTACAGATTTTTACGGCACTATTGTCGTTAACAAAGAAGCTATATATAGATAATGTTTGATTTCTCTTTCACACTTATCTGTTTATTGCTATCTCCTTTTCGCAAAGTAAAAATGTTCTTTATTTTTATAAAGAACATAGTCAATTGTCTTGCTACCAGCATCTATAACCTCACTCGTACCTAAACCCAGAAAATATTCAATTCAAGTCACTACCTTTTACTACTACTTTCGATTCATGGCTTAATTAAAATACTACGACAAACACAATCAAGTGGGGTTCTTGCGCAAGCCTGATGAAAGTGAAGGGTTTGCAGAGATAGTAGATTTTCTAAGAGGTTCCAACCTCAGGTATGCTTTAACTACTAATACTACTATCTATGATTCCCTAGTCAAACAGTTTTGGCAGACTGCTGCTGCCAACACTCTTGCTGATGGGACTCTAGAATTATAGGCAAGCATTGATACCATTGTATATACAATCACTGAGGCATCTATTAGACATAAGCTTCAATTAGCAGATGCTTCCGGGATTACAATGTTTCCAAACAATGAGATTTTTGAGGGGATGAGGCACATGGGGTATCCTATAGACGGATCTTTTACCTTTTGGAAAAGCTTTTTCACACCCCAATAGAGATTTTTAGTCCACCATATTTTTGCATTGTATAAGCTCTAAAAGTGGTGGATGGGATCAATTTGGTAGCAATATTGCTACTGCTTTGATTTGTCTTTCCACTAGCAGAGTTTATAATTTTTCAAAACTAATTTTTGATGGCATGGTGGCAAACTTAAAAAGCAAAAAAAAGTTTTTGATGTATCCTCGTTTTCTGCAACTGATTTTGGAAATTCAAATGGAAAACAAACACCCTTATTTGGCTGTGACCCTGACCAAAAAGATTTTTGGGAATATGAAAAGGGGTTTTAGAGGGGCACCATGACCTTTATTGCCTGCTATGCTACTTGTTGCTACTACTAATCCAGATGCAGGTCAAGAACATCCTACTGTGGCTCAATCTCAACCATCATCATCTACAATTCCAGTACCATCTACATCTTTACCACCAGAACAATCTCCACCACCTATACCTACTCCTATTCCTGCATCTACACCTACACCTATCCCTGAAGCCGACCCTGAACCTATGGAGCACACTATTGAGGAACCATCTCCTGCACACCAACACTTCTTACCCCCACAAGAGCATGCCCAAGGACATATGACTTTGGATGATTTACTTCAAGTAGTTCCTCAATTAATGACAAAAATTGATTGTCTGGAAAAGGATCTCAAGCAAACCAAGCTGACAATGGGGAGTGCTATTGTAAAGTTGGTCAAGAAGGTGAAGAAGATGGAAGGTATTTTAAAAAGGAGAAATGTGGTTTTATCAAACTCTGAAGAGGAAGAATCTGAGGCTCAGGGGAGGAAAAGTCAAGATGATCCTCTAGTTTCTTTGGTACAAGGGCTGGTTACTCCTTCTAAGACTACTATCAATACTTTAGGGGAGGAACAAGTTGAAAACATAAGCCCTACTACATTAGAAGTAGCTAAAACTTTCTCCAGGGTTGCTTCTGAAAAGCCAAAGTCAATAGATAAGGGAAGTAGGTATAAGAGAAGGAAAGAGACTAAGGGAAAGAAAGTTGTCACTAGCTTGGATTTTCAAGAAGAAGTTAGTACTAGTGCTGAAGGAGTTAATACTGGCAGTATTAAAGTTAGTACTGTTAGTGGGCAAGTTAGTACTGACAGTATTAACAAGTCTATTCCTTCCCCTGATAAAGGCCAAAGAGAAGGAAAAGCTCATATGATCATTGAAGAAGCTCCTAAGAAGACTAAGGAACAAATTCTACATGAGGAAGCTAGTCTAGCTGAAGCTATCAGATTAGATACTTTGGAGAAAGAAGAAGAGGCTAAACAAGTACACTTGGATTCTCTCTCAGCACAAAGAATTACAGAAGAATAATTAAATGAGCAACAAAAGCAAAGAAGAGCTCAAGTTTAATTTGAAGCTCAGCATTAGACAGATGAAGATTGGGATCTTATTAGAGCAAAGATTGAAGCTAATGCAGAGTTTTCAAAGAGTGTGCTAGGAAGTGGCTTACAAGGAGAAGACGTTGCAAAGAAGATGGTTGAACTAGTAAATCAAAGGAAGAAACATTTTGCAGAAGAAAAAGCAAGCGCCAAAAGAAATAAGCCCATGACCCAATCATAGCTGAGAATATATATGATGAATTACTTGAAGAATCAGGGGACATGGAAGCTATCTCAGCTGAAGAATTTAAGTTTTAAAGAAGTAAAAGAAGAATTTGATAAGCTGGTGAAGTAGGTTGAATCTTTTGCACCTATAAACTTTGAAGCTACAAAAGACAGTCTGAAAAGATTTGGTGAAGAACTTCAAACAAAGACTTCAAAAAGACTAAAGAGTGATGAAGCAAAAGATGATGAGTCTACCAAGAAGACTGGAAAGAGGAGGAAACAGATAGCTAGGAAAGGATTACATTCTGACAAGACTGATGAGGATGAATCTGAAGCTAGTAAAGATGCTGATCCTATTTCAGGTACTAATATTCCTATTAATCCTGTTCCTGTGGCTATAAAACCCCTAAGTATAGCTACTTATAAGATCATCAAGCAAGGAAAGGAAGGTGTGTACCAAATTGTTAGGGAAGATAGAACTGATATAGTGTACATAAATTTTAGAGCTATGCTGAAGGACATAACTAGGGATGATCTTACTGAATTATATAGGATTGTCATGAATAGATATGGTATGAATGGACCAGAGGATGAGCTTGAGAAGGTACTTTGGAAATTTTTAAAGAATGTGTTTGAGGAACCCCTTAGTACAGATCCTATTTGGAGTTCATTAGGTCAACAAAGAATCATAAGTTGGAGATATTATACTACCTGCAGAGTACATTGCTTAAATTTAGAGTCATCAGATATTTATATGTTGACTAAAAGAAAATATCCTTTAACTATTGAGGTATGCAAAGCTATGCTAGATAAAAAGCTTCAAGGAGGAAAACCAGATGAGGATTGCTACAAACTTTTGAAATGGATGGAGAAGCAAGCTGGCATTAGGAAGTAATGAAGATTGATGAGTTAGATGCCTAGAATGGAGATGAGGAGAACAACACTTGGTGGAGGTGCTATGCACTAAAACAACAAATGGTTATCAGTCCACCATGTCTAATAGACATAAGGACTGGCTAGTCCAGGAGCAAACGACTCTTGGTAAAGACTTCTCAAATCCATTAATGGCTGACAATTTGCCAAAAAATTGTATGGTTATCAACTCATCATATCTGGTTAGTAAAGAGTTGGCTAGCCCACAAGTTTATGGATTGTGGTAAAGGCTGTGGAAAGACCATAACTAGTCCATGAGATTATGGCTTATGGTAAAGACAAATTACAAATCCATATTAGATGGTTGACACTTTACCAAAAAGTGGATGGTACATCAACTCACCAAGTTTCATGTACAAAGAGTTGACATGGTAATCAATCTACCATGGAATTTACCTTTTCTAGGTGCCAAAGGATTGACTAGCCCTGAGCAAACGGCTACAGGTAAAGGCATATCAAATCCGTTTATGGCTATAATGGTTTGCCAAAAACCATATGGTATTCAACTCACCAATGTTTCATGTACTGAGAGTTGAAATGGTTTTCAGTCGACCATGGACATGCACCTTTCTGGTGGCCAAAGGACTGACTACTCCAGAGTAAATGGCTAACTGGTAAAGAGACATCAAATCCATTTAAAGTTTCAATGATTCACCTCTCACAGGAGTTAACACACCTGGAAGTGATGAGAATAGTCTGAAACTATATGATTTGATTGCTGATATGAAGGGTTGCTGAAAAGTTTTTGAAGAATTGTGGCAGCAAAGATCAAAAAGAGATAATTTGAAGAATTGTAGCTCAAGAATAATTTGAAGAGTTTTATTTACAACATCCTCAGGAAGCTCAAATGGAAGACACTTGAAGAAACTTGAAGTTCACAAGTGAAGATCAAGTTAGGGGAGGATTGTTGGGAAATATATTGTAAAAGACTTAATACTGGTAGTATAACAGTTAAGTCTGGTAGTATTAGTTAGTTCTGGCAGTACTAAGTTAAGTCTGGCAGTACTAAGTTAAGTCTGGCAGTACTATAGTTAGTACTGGTAGAGTGGCAGTACTATAGTTAGTACTGGTCGTATTTAGTTAAGTCTGTTTATGTAACAGAATAGAAGTAATAGTTATCTTAGAGATATTTTAAGAGATATCTTAGGAAAGGATATGTATTATCCTTTCACACGTTTTGTAAAGCCTGCTAGGGTTTTCCTTGGTGTATAAAAGGAACCCTACGGCATAGAGTTTTATATATGTAATAGAAGCATTGAAGCTTAATAGAAATCAATAGCAAATTTAGTATCTTTGTTCTTCTTAATTCTTGTGTTAAGATTCCGCATTAACACTTGATATTCATAGTCAGTGTCTCTTATATAGTTGATTTGGATTTATTCAAGTTGGCTATTGTCTTACAAAGGTTATATAGATCCAGGACCAAGGACCTACACTATTGAAAACATTTTTAAGTGTCCTACAACCTCTTTTACATTTTCAATCAGCAACTCACATTTTCGAATATGTACCATAGACTCAACTATAAGACCGCCATAGTGTCTAGTCCAACCTAACTTCTTTTTCGCCAAAACTAACCAACAAAACCACTCTTAATCTATCCTAATCTCATAATATCTATTGTTGCAACTCACTTTTCAACTCATCTCACCATAACTTATAAAACAACAAACATAATACTTCCGCTTTTATAAAAGTTGTCAAGATGTTATATCATTTCTTTTTATAAAAGTAACACAAACACATGGACTCTTAAACTTGAACAACACTCATAAGAATCAAAGAAATGAAACAAGAGGCGACCAATAAATACTTACAACAATGAAAGAAGCAAGTAGAAGTCACAAGATCTACACCCAAGATGACTAGATCTATAAACCCACTTATAAAATTAGAAACGCTAATTTTATAATCTTGAGAAAACCTTGAAAATCAACCAACCAATACTTGGATCTACCTTAGAAACCTTTGAAAATGAACTTAGAACACTTGGATCTTGAAGAAGATTAAAAGTTATAGATGTGTTTGTGGGTGTGTTTGATACCGTGACCCAAAGGAGAGAAAGAAGGAAAGACAAAAAATTTTATGAGGCTATGTGTGAATGAAATGACCTAAACTTAAGAAAGTGTGGTATTTATAGGCTCAATTTAGGGTTTTAAGGGTTCAAAGGTGCACACATGTGACCAACATACACCAAAGGGGTGTGTCTTGGTGGTTTCGGCCGAACTAACCCCAAAGGACCCAAATGGGTTCAAATTTTGCATCATGGCTCACAATAGATGTATGAAATGGTCCTTGGTTGGTCAAATGAAGTCAACATGTGTAAGGAGTCACATGTTTGAGGTTGCATGGGATGCCTACACAAGAGAGTGACACTCTCATGTGTCACTTTCTATACTTGCATGCACACATGGGTGGGGCTTCCAAAATAAGATGCCATTTATTTAATTTAGGATGCATGGTGGTGTTGTTGTGGCTTAGGCGTCCAATATGACCAAGAAAAGGAAGGTGAATGAAATTTTTAGCACTATGACACGAGACATACGATGACTAGAGTTTACACGAAAAGATTGCGGGTTTTCGGGGTTCCGTTTGATCAAAAACGCGAAAAACGCAATTTAAGAGATAAAACCCTAAAATTAAAATCGGAAGTGATTAAACATCACGAAACACTTAGAAAAGATAAAATAACTCATATAATATCTAAATTAATGAATATCCGATGTCGGAACGCGTCCGATGACGTTTTTCAGATTTTCACGGTTTAACTTCCTTGTAAACTGTCAGATTCAAACGTAACGTATAAAAGTCAAAAGTAATGATCGGAAAAGTTTAAAATATTGACCTGAAATTTACGGGGTGTGACAAAACAATACACCATTTCAACCGAAAAAACACCAAACAAACACCCATTTTGATAGCAAACCATGCAGCCTTTTTTGACAGAAAATCAGCAACCAAAGACCCAGTTTGACAGCAAATCATACACCTATTTTGATAGAAAAAAAGTAACGAAATTCCTATTTTGACAGCAGAACTGCAAACCAAACAACGAAAGCCGGATTGATTGCATAAGCATCACACTCTAATGTCTTTTTTTTCATTCATGTGCATATGAATTATACTACTAATTATTTACACTTCGTTGTTGTATTTTTGTCATAGGTGTTAGTAGGAACCAACAACAAAGTGGTACCATCAGTTTTCATATTAGTCTATAAATATATACTACATTATAAAGCATTTAGCACCTAATCTTGAAAAGAGTAGAAATTGAAAGTTGAAAGTATTTAAGGAAACTTCGTAAAGCAATTAAGAAACGTATTCTATTTCAAATCGTTTCCAGCCATTAAATGTAATTGTTAATTGGAATTGTAACTTTAAGGAAACTTTGTAAAGCAATTAGAAATGTACAAGCCTTGAAAACTAAATGTACAAGCTTTAAAAACTAATAATCTTAACATTAAATGTGTGATTGTTAATTTTATTGAATGCTAATTGTTAGTTTGAAAGTTCAAATTAATAGCCTCGTGCCTATATAAATCTGTTATACCCATGACACAATTCCAATTCACTTAATTCTCATTCACTCCTCTCTCTCTCTAAAACAAAATTCAGTTTCTCTCTAACAACCGTCGGTTGTCGCCCACCACCATCGGTTGCCACCCCACCGCCACCGCTCGTCACCGTCGCTAAAATGTTTTTAGGTATTTTTTAATATTTTAAAAGATTTATATGATTTGGCATGTTTTGAGGGTTTTTTGTTATATATTTTGAAGGTTTATGTTTTTAAATGTTTTTTTTATAGATCTATTAATTTTATAGGGGGCAATTTCATATTTCCCCCTCTTTTCACCATTAATTTTATATTTACCCAAACATGCATCAAAAGTGTGGTACATCATGCATTCAAATATTGTAATTTGGGTATATATGAAATTATTAGTGAAAATAGAGGGAGATATGAAATTAATCCAATTTTATATTTGAGTTGCTTAATCCTAACTTATATTCATCAATACAATTTGAATTTTCGAAACTGAAAAATAAGATATTTAAGGTGTTGCATCTAGATCTTTTAATATGCTTGCTACAAGTTCAAACGGTGAGTAACATATAAAATAATGTTAAAGATTAATGATTTGTTTTTCATAATATAATAATGTAGTTTGATTTTTGGATTATTAGCAATTATTGTTAGGATTAAACATGAAGGAAACAATGAATGCATATTAGGTAAAAAAAATTAGTCGAGCAGGGTCAAGTCTGAGTTTATCAAATCTCGAGTTCGTTTGGAGCCTTATACAAAATCTTTATTTTTTATGTTTTGAAGGTTTTGGATAGATCTATTTTATATAAATATGAGTTGCTATAAGATCTTGACACTTTTTTTGTAGATTCACTACTGCCAGGTTGTTGCCGGAATATTTACTGACGTCGCCGGAAAAATTGTCATCGTTGCCGGAATCTTCGCCGACGTCACCGGAATACACACGGTGACCGCTGCCAAGATAGAAATTTTCTATTCTCAAAGTTATAATATTTGTATAAATGGTTATTTGTAATAAAGTTTATTTTGTACATTTTTGTTATTTTTTAGTTTTGTTTATAGAACTATGTATTTTTTTATGTTTCGGTAGGTTTTGATTTCTATACATTTCTTGTAAATTTGAGTTGTTATAAAATTTTGACATTTTTTAGAACCTGTCACCGCTATCTATGTTGCCGGAATCTTCGCCGGTGTTGACAAGTATAATTTGTTTGTGTTTGGTTGGTAAGTATTTTGATGAAATGATATGTACATCTTTGCGCTGTACATGATCGAGTCAAAGTGAATGCTAGAAAATGATTGTTACTACAATTTGTTTGTTTTTTGTAAGTTTTTTTCATATTTGTCGTTTAAAATTATTACGTAGATTTGTGTTCATTTTTTATTATATTTTTTTGTTGTGTAGAGTGTATGTATATGTTTTATACAAGCTAGATACTTAAACGTGTATAAATCTATACTCCTTATAAAGGAGATTTACTCAATTCTTGGAAAGTTGAAAATTATTTTTGGAAAGTGGTTAATCTTGATCATGACTGAAAATTAAACATATTATATTAAGGAAATGATTATAACATGTATTATATTACGCGGTTTTTACTTTTAAAATAAGGAATGATTTCCTAGCTCATATATAAACCAAAACATCTCCACCTTCTTTATCTTCAACTCCCCTACGCACACACACTATCTTTTTTATGTCATCTAACACATATAACCACCTCTTCTTACACACCCACACTACTAACCTTTGCTGCCTACCTTTCTTTGTAAGAAAGCCATTATATTTTAATATGAGAAACACTAATAAACATGGCACAACTAGAAACAATAACGTAAATCGACTTACTAATATCATGTTTGGACTTTTTTATTTTGACCCAAACCATAACTATTTTTTTAATCGGGCCGCTATTGCGTATCGTTAATTATCACAATATTGCATATCGTTTTTTATTTTGACACAAACAATCATATTGTGAACGTTACACGCAAAACTTACTACAATATTGCATATCGTGAATTATCGGTCGCTAGGGTTTTCCGTCACTATGCACGGGTACTCGCCTAGTGCGGGTAAAATGATAAATAAATTGTAGTTTAAAGTTTTCATATCTCTGCTACTTATAAAGAAAATTTGCTTTATCCTTAGAATTTACAGTTGACCTTGAAACCTTAAAATTGCAAGTAATTTAGAAAAGTTGAAACCTTGAAAGTTGAAACTATCTTTGGTAATCTTTCAATCTCAACCAAATCAATATGGCTGTCAAGCTTGCATAGGCGGGAATGCATAAAATTTTTGTATTTGAAAGTTGAATCTATCTTTGGTAATGTATCACACAGTTTGCATCCCAATTCAACCGAATCACATCGCACATGGAATGGAGAAAGCCTCATTTTGCTCATTCACTCTCTCCCACTGAAAACACACACAACACCATGCCGCCTACCCAAACCACCACTCAAGAACCCAACCACCACAGTTGCGAGACCACCAAGACCAACCACCACTAATAGGTTTTTTCAAGATAAGAGGTAATTTTTTAATAGATATATGACTATTAATTTGTAGGTTTTTTATAGATCTGTAAATGTTATTTGTAAATCTGGATTTTTATAAAATTTATAATTTTTTTAACAACCGTCGTTGCTGTCACCGGAAAATCATTTGAGTCCGCGGAAAGCTAACTTAGGGTTCGATTTTTTGGGTTATGTAGATAAAGAAGGTATATACATGTTTTGGGTAATAATTTTTTAACTAAATTTCATTATTATCAGTGTCTGGACTGCTTATTTTTAGTGTTTTTTGTTTTGTAATAATTTTGTTGCAGGTTGGTGTATCCGGAGATTGGGAGAAAGGATGATGCTATGAGTATGTGTTCATGGTAAGTTTTAGTATGTTTTTATATATTTGTGTTCAACTTTATGTATTGTATTTTTTTGGTATATGGATTTAGGTTGAAACAGCGGGAGGGGAGAAGAGCTTATAAGTCAGATCTTCGCCTTATGAATTTGTAAGTTTTTTTTATTAAAAGCATGAATAGCCTTTTGCAACTTTACATCAGTTTATAGTACAAACGAGTAATTAGGTTTGGACCATAGAAAATGAACACGATATACTGATCATTTGCACAGAAAATATTCGCTTACATTAACCGTGTTACCCATAGCGGCATCATGAGTTAGAAACCTGTATGGATATAGTTTGAATTCTTTGCGCCAAAAGTTGTTTCCGGTCTATCATTAGATGTTGAATTGGCCATAACGTTTAATTTGTGGGTTTGCAGCCGGTATTCATATGATGGCGCAAACTATTGTCAGCATCTACGAATCTAGCAAATATGATGAAACCCTCAAGGTTTCGCAGCCTAAATAAATATTTTGCAGCAGCAAGGAGGTCTGCGCTTACTGGGTTAGTGGCTACCGCCTCGGATTGGTGGGTATAATTTATGAGTGGATTCTCTAACAGAGGTTAGTCTCATAGGTTTGTTAGATATTTAGTTGTTAGCCAATTGAAATGGGAATTCAGTGGTGGGAATCTGTCACTTAACTGATATGTAGCTGGCTTAATTTATGCAGAGGCTTTTGTGCTGATAGAAGCGTATGGTATTTCGTTCAATACCATTCTATTTAGTTTAAATAGAATAGTGCCTGAATAATCTGTTTGTTTTTTATTTGGGACGTTATCATAACATTTTCTTAAAGTTTAATAAATTGTCTTTTTTGATGTTGCAGGAATTGTTTAAAGGCATAAAGAATTAGGTGAAAAATGTGACAAAACTAGGAAGAGTTTCCTAACAGTTACGCGCAGAAAACATAGGTATATGTAATGACCCAAACCCGCTCCGGAGAGTAGGCCGAAACGTCATAATCATGGTGTCATATCAAAGCATAATAAAGGCATAAAGTCATAAATGATAATATAGAACAAAGTGGAAAGCCGGAATCAAACATCGGCTCCCGATTATGAGATCAACATGAATAACGTAAAAGAAGTCTAAAGGACTAAAACATGTGTCCAAGATAGTATAGCACATCAAAGTGTCTGCGATAAAAAGAAAGGAAGCTAAATGGTCACTTCCTAAGCACACACTCTCTCAAGCCCATCTACTCTAGATACCAAATGCCGTAAAGAAAGAGAAAAAGAAAATACGGCTGGAGCATAACGATCACGTGAAATGGATATAAATAACAATGTAGTAATAAGTATGAATCCTGGATAATAAGTATAAAGCAGCGGAAAGATCATGAGTGTCATGAGGAAACCTGGAGAATGCGTCATGAAGAATAGGAAATAAACATGTAAAGCATGGTAATACGAAGTAAAGATGTCCCATGGAGAATCTGGATAGTACCTAGGACATAATAATAAGGAATGCCCACGAGCTCATATAATCATACATGTCATAATAATAATGTCGTGAATACATGCATATAATAGAGGGGCTGCCTCAACATGTAATAGAGGGTGGACTCTTATATAAAAATATGGGTTGGAGGGATCAGCTCCAATGTTGATGGGATGTAGAGCACAACCAACCAATATCACCTATGAACGTGTAACATGTAAACTAGGATGCAACTCATTACGCCCTGAATAATCAATGGCCAACATGAAATACTTAATCTGGGCAACTATGATAAGGGACGCCGCGTGAAATCACTCTCAACGCGAAAGAGTCGTGACACAGGTGCCTCATGTGTCACGGTCATGGTACCTCCATGACTAGGTGGTAAGTCATGTAAATCATGGTCATGCGTATATATTAGCTTGGCAAGAGAATAAGTCAATGAAATCGAACATGTAAAGGATCAAGGGCATAAGACATAAAATGGGAAAGCATAGCAGTCTGGGGATGAATCTATGGAAAGAAAGAATGTCCTTACTGAAGGACGGTATATCGTACCTTATGTCAGCAGTAACGGAAAGGATGGATAAAGAAGATGGAAGGTACTCCTGCTTAATGCGATTACATGTTAAAGGACATTATAAGTTACTTGTTCATGATTAAGGTTACGTTCCATTTTTAGTAACTTTCTATTGTTAGTAACTTTCTTTATACAATTCTATAACTGTTACTTCCATATTTTTACTATATTTTTATTACGCATGATTCTTGATTAGTAGGTTCCTATGATTAACATATTCCTGATGATTAATATGTTTCAGATTAGTATTCTTGTTATATTTGGTACTTTCCAAAAATATAGCAGTTCTAATGATAGTAAGTTCTCAAACGTAGACTTCCTTAATTAACTTTATCCATAATGATAAACTTCCATGGTTTAATAAGTTTCCATAATTAAACTTCCCAACAATAGACTTTCTAAAAATAGCAGGTTTCTATAAATAGTAAGTTTCCATAAATAACATGTTTCTATAATTAGCAGGTTTCTATAAATAGTAAGTTTCCATAAATAGCATGTTTCTATAATTAGCAGGTTTCTATTTCTGTATTTACAATCCAAATCCTTGATCTTACATAATTTACGTAATTAGCCCTTTTAGTTATTAATTTAATTAAACTATAATATTTTAATTATTCCATTTTTGCAACACAAGCCCTTAATAATATCAAATATGGTATTCTTCATACTTAATAATTTTAATTTACTGATCATACATTGTACTTTTCAAAATTTACACTTTTAGTCCCTAAGTTTTAAAACAAAATTCGATATTATATTATATTATATAAAATTAATCATGTTTAACCATTAAACAATTATCAAATGACAATTTATACCCTTTTACTTATTTTTCAGTGGAATCTATACATTATATTAACTGCCCATAATCAGCCCCAAAAAGTTTAGAAAATTACAAACACGCCCCTTTATACATTTTAAAAAACAACAAAATCGGGTAACCAATAAATGCACAAAACCCTAATTAGAATTTCCCTCAATAATTAAACATAATTTTTATACATTCATTAGCATGTATTGGACCTGGGAAAAATATAAAAACCCTAACCCTAATTCGTTTTCCAAATTATTCCTTCATTTCCTTCATAATTCAAAATCGGCAAGAATTGAAAATTCCACAATAATTATCTAAATCTTTTATACAATTTTTCTAACAATTTATCTGGTTCATACATGATATATACAAGTCATAAAAATTATAAAATCGAAAGTATAAATTTATTTAGAGCCGAATACAATTCTTGCAATTATTTAGGGTTTAGATCATGTTTAAGCTTAATAAATCAAAATAACGTGCATGGTAATTTTTCTCATGAACATATCAGATCTATATAATGTAAAATGAGTTATAAAAATACCTTGAATAATTATGGATGATTTTATGAATTATTGAGTTCGGCTAGGGATTTCGAATTCAAAAGAACACCATAAATCGAATCAAGCTTCAAACCAATGAACCAATAATTTTCTTAGCTCCCTTGTACTCCCAAGAACCCTAGAAAATTCGTCCCTTGCTGTATAAAAATGTTGTGCCGCCACCTAAATTATTTAGGTTTTCGGAAATGGTTTTTAAGAAGTTTACAAATGTAAATTGTATATAAAAAGATATACACAATAAAATGCCGAGATTTTTGGGTATTCAAGGGGATAAAATCAGTTTTTAATTTTGCCAAAAATATTTTATAATTTCCCTATTTTATTTAATATTTAATTGTATAATATAAGTAATTAACTTATAATTATTTCGGCAAAATACATATATATAATAAATAATTATTTTTCTTGCATAATATAAGATATTTTAATCTTATATAAATTTCATACTTGTCACATGATGTACTTTATAATTTATAACACTTGATTGAATTTTTATTCATGCTTTTATTTAATTTTCTGACATTAGGGGCATTTTGGTAATTTTGCACTTGTTCTGATTTTAGGGTTTTACAGTATATGTCAATTAGATCCTTTATTGTTATGCAATCTGAAACTAAATTTGGCAAATTCATAATTATAAAGTATTTTTTTGCCATAACTACTGTATCTGATGAATAAAACCGCTAATTGCTGAAATTACTCACTTATTATTACGCAATCTGGTAGAGCGTCTTTTCTCATCTTGAATTTATTTTCGGTAATCTTGAATTTATTTTTGGTAATGTTGAAATGTCTATCACACAACTTGCACCAACCGCATAAAAAAGTTGAAAACTTGAAAAAAGTTGAAAATTGAAAATATATATGGAAACTTTAAAATGCTAGAATTGAAATACCATCTTGATGTTTCTTCCATGCTGATGACGTCATCTATCATAGTAGTTCTATAAGAAGTTTTCCCTGGCCTGTTCTGACCTGCATTAAAGGTGTCCATTTCAAACAGACCTTGTTTAGACCTGTTACCAACCCGCACGACTTCTGATTGATTTTGGTAGGAAAGCGAAAAGTTAATGCATGTGTACCACTCTTTGCTAATAAACTGTTTTCAATGGATGCTAGACGGACGGTGAAAAACATCCCTAAGTATGCTCTCGCACAATTTTACATTGACAATGTCTTGCCCCGGATCAAAGAGAAGAAGATAATGGCATTGAAGCCTTTTGTAGATCGGCTTGGGTATGTTATGGTAAATTTATTTTTTCACAAGTGAAAGTTTGTTTCGTTAATTCTTTAATCTTTTTGCCTGTGTTCTTCTCTATGTATGACAATGTCCCTCAAGAAATCAACAGGCTTAGGTGCAGGGTTAACTATCACGCTCTCAAGTTTCTTCCTGAAATTGATGAGATGGCTAATCGGCTGGTAGAAAGGATGAGAAATTGAACCAATAGCCCAAAACCTTTTATGTAAGCGTGTTCAAGTGGTTCACCTAATCCAATATGAAAAGTTTGCTAAAAGAGTACTGGGTTAAATTTGTCGAATACGGCCAAACTTTATATTTAAGGAGTGTAAATATTCAGAAAATAAAAATACATGTGGTGTGCAAATCACCTCCATTGTATAAAAATGCATACAACTTCTTAAACCGTTAAAAAAAGAAGATTATTTGAAATAATATTGTTACTTTACTCATAATTAACACTTTAGGATTGCTCAACCGTTGTAGCATATACATAGAAATGTCATGTTTGAGCATGCCCTTTTTAATTCGTTACACAACTGGCCCATCTTACTATCTTTAGGTTTCATAATTAAATTTGGCTTGTAGTTGATATTCCATGTTTTAAACTCTGTAAAGACTTGCAACAATTTTTTCTTCAACAGGGCTCTACATCTAAGGTTTGAGAAAGGGATGGTTGGACGTTCATTTTACGACTTTGTGGGGACAAGAGCAGAGAAAGCTTTGATGGGATTGTACAGGTTAAAAGAATGGCCTAGGCGTTTTAAGGTTAGATGCCATTCTATGTTTCTGGGATCAAAATACTTGTGTAACTGTATAAGTTTCCAATCTTTATCTATCTATGGTCCAATGCTAGATGGTTCACAGTTATAAGTATCCACTTGTAACAAACACATGACCTTCATATTTTTCTACGGATGCAATAAAAATCTATTATACCTATCGGACCATCCATTTCCTAAAAGTACCTGCTATTGTGTGTTTTTTGATGTTGAATTATATGTTTGGACGTTAAATTAGAGTAACTTGAACTAACATAATATTAATCTAATGCAGGATGGTTCACATTTATGGCCACTAGCCCTACAGAAAAGGAAAGAAAGATGATGTCCCCTTGAGCCTGGGGAAGTGGCAGTGATGCTCCGGGCAATGGGCTACCCAAAAGAAACTCAAATATATGTTGCTTCTGGCCAGGTCTACTGTGGACAGAACCGAATGGCTCCACTTAGGAACATGTTCCCTAATCTTGTAAGGACCTCTTTTCATCATATATCTTAAATTTTCGTCCAAACTTTTTACAAAAATGACAGTCAACATCATACGCTTGTTTACCTTAACAGGTGGAAAGTAATGGATCAAAACGGTAAGTTTTAGTTAATGACGGATTGACCCCAAGGCCTAAGCCTTTTTTGTCTCTAAAATTGATGACTTTTATTTTATGATATCTACTGTCAAATGTAAATTAATAAATACTATCTTTAAAATGATACAGACCTTTATAATATGACTGAGTTTATATGCATTAATAATGCGTTGCGGGTGACGACATCTCACCAACTACAGATGTAGCATTATCCAAACTGACTATTTATAAGTACATGTTTATAAGTAAATGGGTCAAAATTGGTATTGTACAGTTTATCTGATTGTTATGGGGTCTGTAACAGGTAACAAAGGAGGAATTAACTACAAAAGATGAATTAGATGGCTTTAGAAAGCATGTCACAAACTTGGCTGCTTTAGATTTCTTTGTGTGCTTAAAGTCAGACGTTTTTGTGATGACTCATGGAGGCAACTTTGCAAAACTAATTATTGATGCAAGAAGGTACATGGGTCACTGCCAAAAATCTATAAAACCCGATAAAGGCCTGCTTTCAAAATCTTTAGGGGATCCCTACATGGGTTGGGCTACCTTTGTTGAAGATGTTGTCATCACCCATCAAACACGCACTGGACTTCCAGAGGCAACGTTTCCAAACTATGACATCTTGGAGAACCCTTTAACACCTTGCGTGTGCAAAGCTTGATCAAATTGTATTTTCTTCTGAAGGTAAAATCTTGATCGTAGTGGGTGCTCACTCATCTTCGAGTTCTTAACTACATTCTTAAAATCGAAAAGATCCTATTGATGCACATATGATAGGACAAAGATAGGAATGGCCAGTTGGGGATATATATATAAATTGCTATTTTTTTGTAATCTTTGGAGCTTGAATATTGTGGATTAGTGACGTTGGTGTAAATTAAGATGGGAAAAAGAGCAAACAAATTTGTTGTAAGGAAGAGAGCAAGTTTCGTAGTGTTTAGAAAGTCAATCACCCATGTTTGTTGCATCTTGACTTTATGTTTTGGCAAACCGTTAGTTATGAAGCATTTTTATCTAGGTAAATTTAGAACTTTCGAACTTTGGAAAGTACTCTTATCATTATAGAAAGCCTTGAAATCATATTCTGAATATACAAAAAGGAATTAATTCGGCTGGAACTATCTTTATGTTATTTAAGGAATGTATATGAATGTGGAAACTAATCAAGGAATGCATTGAACAATCAAATTCAATGCATACACGACTGGAAACTTTAAAATGGTGGAATTATACTCGGCTGGAACTTTGGAAATGAATGGCATAAATGAAAAACCAAAAAAATGTCAATGATGCTCTTGAGGTTAGAAATCGTTTTCTTTACTTAATTTGTATGTAAGTTTGATAAAGCTATTGGTTCATTCATTTTCCTTTCTAATCTGCATTGACATTACTTCTTTTTTGTTTTTGTAGAACTTCAACCCCCTCCTAACCTTGCTCCACATCCTATTCCGTCATATGGACAAGCCAGGATTGTATGCATGTTATGGTTGTTAGTTTCAAGCAGCCAAGCAGTTAGTCATGAAAGGCAAGGTTCAAATCGTTTCACTCTTTTTTTCTTTTTTTTGGAGCACTTGTTTCCTTTATCTTGCAATCTTACGTTCCTATAAGCTTTTTAGCCTCATTTGTTTTCAATTTCTTTGTTTCATTTTTATTCTGCACTAGACAACTGGCAACTGGTCTTTTGATTAAAAAATAATAATTTCAAAATCATGCCAATTTATGTCAATTAATAAAAATTTCGTATATGTGAGCAACAACTATTTTCTTCTTGATAAATATACGAGAATACTATAAAAATTCACATCATTTAACCATGAACTATCGAAATGTGCAGGTTAATACGTTGAAGCAGGTACTGTTGCAGTTCAAAGCGGGCCAAGTTGGGCTTGAGGAGATTAACCATAGTTACAAAAACTGTACTGCAAAAATAACCGAGCACTTTCTTAGGCTAAAATGGTCAAGGATAATGTAAAGCATTTGATCACAACAACGGACGATTTTCATTTTACCTTTTTTTAATGCGAGTTTATCTTCTTGACTCGTTATCAATAAAATACAGCTTACATCTTCTTTTACTAATCTCAGTATGTGTTAGTACAAAATAAGTGTAGGGTTTAGAATAGGACTCAAATTATACGTCGGGTCGAGTTCCCGAATGATTTGAGCATTAGATCTTGTACTAGAGCAAGAGAAGTGATGATTTCCTGCACAATCAAATAAACCGTTAGTCTTACCGTGGGGACGGACCCCACGGTTAGACTCCGGCGTGAAAGTAAGTAAACATGTAGAGAGAGAAAGTATGTGTATGTAGAGTGAGAAAATCGTACTGTTCATTGTGTCAGAAGGTCCCTTTTTATAAGCGAACGAAATATTAGGGTTTCCTAATATTTCGTTTGTTTAGTTAGTGGCCAGAGTGGGTCCCTTGTCGGGCAAGGTTCCGTAATAACCGTGTGTACGGACGCGTGTGCTTTCCGTGGACGGAAGTATCCTATAGTTAGGTCCGCGTCCGTTTTGCTGTGTCCGGGCCGTGACCAATGCAGGATTGGGTTTAGTTTCGGCCCATGACTGCTAAGTTGGGCCCAGAAGCCCAAGTGATAGTGTGGCCCAAGCCCGGAGGCTTGGTATGCCTACTATACGTCATCAAGTCCCCCCAGTCTAGTATGATATTGCCTGCGGACTATGTCCTGCGTGCGGTGATCAGTGCTAGACTTCGGTTTTATTGCTAATGGTTTGCCGCATTCCGTGATCACGTATCTTTTCCGCGAAGCTTCCTCATCAAGTTGGTGACGTTTAGGTGACGTGGACCGATGTTGTCCTTTTATTTCCTGACTGATGTGACGTATTTACAGCTGTTTTAACTGTTTCCTAGGCGAAATTCGATCGTTGATCATACAAGTGGGTTCCACGTGGCATCATCTGGCTGTGGGTAGATATAAATACACCAAGGGTATAAATGCCCCCTCTCATTTTTACTGTTTCCTTTTTCACAACCTTACTTTCCACCATTGTTGAGTTTTTCAAGCTTTTCATCTTTATCACACGTCCGCACTTTGTTTTCTTTTTTTTAGGGTTCTTCGAACTTCAGGTTTGCACTTCTCCTCATCCAATCTCCCAAATGGCTAACTTTGCTACTAAACATTCTATTATGACCCAAGAAATGGTAGATAGCTTTTGTAATAGCTTTTATATTCCGGCTGAGGTTCATCCCACTGCTCCGGAGCGTGGTAAAACCATTTCCGAGTTCCCAGCCGGTAAAGTAGGCGTATATACTAGGATCTTTGATGTTTGTGGTTATAGGATTCCATTTACAAAGTTTTTTATGGCCGTTCTCAAATACTTCCGTGTGCATATTTCCCAACTGTCACCTTTTGGTGCGGCCCGGGTATCTCACTTTGAGGTTCTGACGCGCGTGCTCGACCTTGCGCCGTCCGTGGCCTTGTTCCGCGCCTTCTACACCCGTTCGTATAGTGACGGGTTGTTTTCGTTTGCTAAGCGTTCCACCTCGGCTCCGACTTGCTTTTCAAAACCTCCGGATTCTATTAAGAATTGGGCTGACCATTTTTTTTGGGTTGACTCTCGCGTGTTCCCCATTTCTGTTCCTTTGTATACGGGAGGTATCTTAGAGAAAGATCCGGCTCCCCATCTTACTACTCGTCAAGAGCAAGCCGTCAAACTTCTTGAAAGCTATAAGGCTCCTTTCCGCTGGTATTCGGAGTGCTTCTTATGCCTTGTGGGTTTGAGCCCATATTACCATTTTGATGAAAATTCATATCCGGCTTTTGAGTATCCTGACGGGACGAGTGGGTGTTATTTCCCTTTAGTTGTTGTCCTTTTGCGTTATGAAACCTGATCACTTAACGTTTGTTTTGCAGAGATGGGTTTATTTGACTTTATCAAGACTGCCGACCCCCGGAAGGTCCAAGCAGTAGAAGTTTAGAAGGGTGCTGATCAGGTGAAATTGCTAGAGAGTACCGAGAACTGCTTCATGCCTCTGGTGCCTCGCGCCCCCGGGGGTAGTAGTTCGGCTGCGGGTGCGGAGGTCTCTACTCCAGTTGAAGAAAGGCTAGAAGATGTTGTTGCTGATGATGCATACTTAGAGTTGGTAGATCCGGGCGAGGATACGGTTGTAGCGAGATGAGGTGTGGAGGGGGTTGTTACGGAGCAACCCAAAAAGATTAAGAAGAAAAGACTGATAAAGCGAAACGACGTTCTCCCTGCTAAGAAGTTGAGGATGGACCATCCTTCCCTTGCTTCCGGTACTAGAAGTAAAACCCTTGCTGGTTTGGAGCAGAATATGCCGGCAGGCTCTCGTTTGTTGGCCCGGGAACCGTCTGCTACTCCCTCTGTTGCCCCTCCTTCTCAAGAAAGTGAAAGTTTTGTGGATTTATCTGCCCAAGCGAGCCTCCAGATCCGTACTACTGTGGGGAGGTATGTATATGCATCCTTAAGTACTTTCTGAATTTCCGCACCTTTTCCTAATCGTTGATTTTTTGTTTATCCTTACAGCTCTAGCACTTTAAGTGCTCCGGTAGATACTGCCGCTGCCACCACAACTTCCACCAAGGCCAAGCTCGCCACGGATGTTAATCCGGATCTGGCTGGTCCTTCCCAGCTTGAGGAGTCAGAAGGGTCTGATGATTCTTTCTATGAGCTTGCTACCCTTGACCCTTCCGAGGCGAAGCGTTGGTATGTTCCTAGGTGGAACATTACCAATGATTCGTTGTTGGACGATGGCTTTTCCTGTCGTACCCTGGTGGACCGCGTTGCTCCCCCCGCCTTCTTCTCTTCTCTCCGTTCCATGGATTGTGACCAATTATATACGGAGTTTAATGTAGGGGCAGCACGGCAAATATGCCTTGGGTCAGAGGTGAGGTCCCGTGCGGAGCATGAGTTGGAGCTTAAAGAAAAACTCAATGCTAAGTATGTTGCACGTGGTAAGTTGTTGGAGGAGAAGGACTCGGAGATCCTCAGGTTGAAATCTCAGCTGGCGGAGAAGGAGGCTGAAGCCGCGGAAGTTATCCGCCTCCGTGATCAAGTATCTTCCTTATCCGGAGAGAAGTCTACTTTGACCGCGGAGGTGTCAGCTCTCAAGGTCACCATCACTCAGAAGGATAATGACATTTCCTTGCTTGACTCCCGCGCCACTCATCTTGCGTCTTCCCTGGATGACGCTAAGGTGGCCTGTGCCGAGGCCGGGACTAAGATTACTTCGTTGGCATCTGAGCGAGATAGGCTTGCCTCTGAGGTATGTCCGCACCTTTTATTCCGCATGTGTCTATTTACATATTTTTATAATATGTTTTTTTACAAGTGTTCTTGCTTTTGTAGGTTTCTTCTCTGCGTGCCGGTTTTCAGGATTTCAAGGAGAAAATGGAAGTTCAGCAGGAAGAGCAGGCTCAGGAGTTGTACAACCGTGTGGCCGAGCTTGAGGCACACGTGATGGATGTCTCCGGCCGTCTGGAGGGGGAATTTTATCCCACCTACTTGACTCTTTTGGCCGGAAGGAGGTGGCTTCTGACCCATGGGATACAACTTGCTCTCCTTAAGTGCTTGAAATGTTAGTAGTACAGCTTCTTGGTCACGCTTTGGGCCGGGCCGTTGATTTTGGCATGCAAGAAGGTTTAGAGGCCGGTCATGAGCATGGGGTTGCCGGGAGGAGTCTTTCCGTGGTTGATGCTTATAACCCGGAAGTTGCCAGCGCAGATTATGTTAACGCGGTTAAGGCCCTTGAAGACGCACACTTCCCCTTGGTGGATCTGTTGAAATCCAAAAAGGATGCCGGGATGGATGAAGTTCTTGATTGCTTTCTTCTGGACGGACCCCTTGCTGAACTTCCAGAAGCTGCTTCCTTACAACCGTGCATTGAGCAGCTTTCTATTCCAATTACATAATGCTGGTGATATAACGGGCCATAGGGGAGACCTACCTATCTTTTCGCATTGTTGAATATTGCATGCTCGTGCTGAGGGGGCCAAAAGCATGCCGCGCTCTTCGCCTACTGATGATTGGAGATAGTCTCGGAATCTGTTTTCCCAGGACTTGGGTGGGTGAAGCTAGTATTTCCGCGGCCCCTCTCTCCGTTGAGGATTATGCTGAAGAAGACACAGATGAAGCCTTGGGAAGTGTTGTTGCCGTCCCCCATCTTGAGGCGGTGTTTCCTTTTAGTTTTTTTCACATGCCATGACCGCATGTGGTCTGCTGTTGTATCTTGAACACTTAGATCTTTTTTCGTTTTTGTATGCCGTGGCCGTATGTGGCTATTTCTGTTTGTGGCATGTATGTAATATGAACGTTTGCTTTTTTACCGCGGCCGTGTGTTGGCCTTTTTGTTGCGGTTTTTAGCTTATCATGTTAAACATGTTTTTAGGTAGATGCTGGTGAGTCCGTCTTTATTATAACAAAGATGTTTTTCCACAGAGTTCATAATAATTGCTCACTTTTTTGTCTTTTTCGGTTTTATGGTTTATATTTTTTTTTGTTTCTTTTATTTTCTTCGTTTCTCTTTTTTTACTGTTCTTCATTATGTTTGTATTTTTTCTTAAGTAATAGATTGTCTATGAATATTTTTGGGTATTCTCCAGTGCCGGGTTTTGCAAATACCTCTTATACAACCAAGCTATATTTTTGAGGTTGCTCAACCTTTATTTTCCGGGATAATACTTATTGGCTGGAGCGTGGCTCATCTACTTGCGAGTCCGTATTAGTTGATATATACTTTACAATTAATATTAATTTTAGGAGCTTTAAAACTGGTGGGGTAGCTTATCAACAACTTTTCTTTAAAGATTCAAAAGACATTACAACAATAAAGATGAAATTTTAAATACTGCCCTACGGTGCATTCAGATGTGCATGGCGGGTGATTACACTTCTTGCATTATTTTCACTTTTTATGTTTAAAGGATGTTACATGTGTTAGAAGATTGTTTCAGTTTCCATTGCGATCTTAGGCTTGTAGGCTCCCTTTCTATAGACTCTATAACTTAAATGGTCCTTCCCATGCTAGGGCCAAGTCCTCCGTCCTTGGCGTGGCTTGCATCATTGCTCCATCACCACCGGCTCCAGCACCACCGGCTCCACGGTTCATATTTGCCATAAATTCATTCATGGATGTGGTAACTTGATCTCTAATAATCTCGCGCATACGAGCCTCAGACATAGCTTTTGGCGGCATGATCCTGTTACAACACAAATCAAATCATAATGAGTATTCATTCAATGATTGTATTAAGCAAAAGGAATAATTTAGAAGAAACAAGAAAAGAAAGGTAACAACAACACAATGTAGAATTAGAACCAAAAGATAGTCATTTCATTAATCACCAACAAGTTACAAGTTGCATTGTCATACATTACATGTCACCATCTAATGCTACACAACTTCAAAAGACTAGTCCTACTAACTGACATCGCAGTTTAGTTAGTGATTTACAAAAGATACTACAAATGATAAACTAATCTACTAAGAGTCACTAGGTGGTCCACGTGGCTCGGAAGGTCCCTCGGTCCCATCAGAAGAAGATTTCTTCGATTTCTTTCTCGGACGCTCGGTATCCTCCTCATCAGATGGAGGCTTCGGAACAGCCCCAATACTAACCATATCTAAATAAAACCTCCTGTTCCAACCAATGGACTCATGCAACCTCCGCTCCGCACTAGCACGATCCATGCGAGCAATCACTAACTGCATCTCCTTATCCTCCAGCTTCTTCTTCAAAGTTGCATTTTCTCCACTCTCAAGAATCTTCAACCTCTCAACCACATTGCTCAAAGTCTTCTCAACATTACCCAAGTCATGGTCAAGTATCTTTCTTTCTTTCTCACCTATCTTAATCTTCGAGTCCAAAAGAGCATTCTCAGCTTGGCATGTACCCAACTCAGCCTCCGTAAGTCTAGCTCGTGCACGGGTCGCATCCAAATCACGTCTCAAAGCCCAAGGTGCCAATCCACCAACATACGATGAGTCACGTGTAGCAGATGACTCTCCCACCTCATATATACCCCTCAGGAAATCACGGATAGCAAACGGCCTTTGGGTAGCAGTCCCAACAGTAGGCTCGGGTGCAATATCAGCCTCCTCGTCCTCCGACTCAGAGTCAGATGACTCAGAATCAGATGATACAGAGTTAGATGACTGGTTAATAATATTTAAACTACACCCTTTATATATAATATATATAATAAGTATAATCTAAAAATAATCAATGAAACCGAGAAGTAGTATAGAATATTCCCGGGTCGTTTATCCCCAACGAGGCTGTGCTTGAAAATCGGTACAGTCGGAAAGTTGGAATTTGAATGGTATTAATGATTTGGGAGTTTAGAAAGCTAAATTAATCAATAATAAGCAAAAACGATTGAGAAAAACCTAAAAATTATGAAATTAAACTGAAAAACGAGAGCAGGAATCCCGAACAAGGGGTCAAAAACCTAAAATCTTAAAAATTAACCCTACAAAGAAATTTTTACTTCTAATCTACTCTAGGTGACTAATAATGAAGAATGAAAAAGACTAGACTGAAAACGGAGTTAAAACGAGCTTTAAAATGAAAAAACAAAAACGGGGCTAAATCCCGTTCTTTAAAAGATGGAATTTTGCAAAAATGACCCTACGAAAATGAAAATAATTTTCCTAGATTAAGAATGATAAAATAAAATTTTGAAAAAAAGATTTATATTTTTTTGACTTTTTATGTATTTTTTATGAATTTTTAAAGTTTCTAATGAAAATTAAATCTAAAAAATACTAAACGATTTTTAAAAATTATGAAAAAATTAGGAAAAATAGCTAACACTAATATGGTCCTAGGAAAAATAAGCTTGTATCAACAGCTTATCCCAATAAGCTGTAAATAAGCCCAAAAGGGCTGATAAGCAAAATGGGCAAACAAGCCTTATAAATTAAAAAGGTAAACACTCTACCGGATGAGCTATTGTAGCACAGCGGTAGAGTGTTTGGGGGGAAGGAGGGTTGATGGTGTTGAGGTCCCGGGTTCGAGCCTTGCTCACCTCGGACCTCCACTATCCCCTTTTGTTATTTTTTTTAAATTTTTGTAAAAAACTTATAAATAAGCAACTTTAAAAAAGACAAAAAAATTTAAACTCAAAAATAAGCACGAAAATAAGCTATATAAGCAAACAGTTAGCTTATTTTACACTAAGTCTCAAATTAGCCAACTGTTTGGCTTTTAAAAGAAAAATAAGCTAGTGACTTTGGCAAATAAGCTAAGGCAGGCAAGAGGACTTGTCTAAAAAGCACTTAGACACAAAAATAAGCAACTAAATAAGCTAAATAGGCAGAAAAGCTAACTTTCTAAAACACTTAAGATTTTTGACTAAAAATGCAAATAAGCTTAAATGAGCCTACTTTAAACAAAATAAGCTAAATTAAGCTTAAACTATTCTAATAAGCACACTTAAACCTAAATCAAGCAAATTCAATAAGCTAAACATCTTAAATAAGCAAATAAGCAAAATGAGTCAAAAAGCCAGAGATGCATATGATCTTATAAGCCAAAATTGCAAGCAAACAGACCTAAGGGCTCACTTTTGAGCTTAGAAATAAGCACTAAGAATGGATCCTAAGCTTAAGGCTGGCTAGGGCTTAAGGTTGAGCTTATAGGCTATCTAGAAAAACAAAAAATACCTAGGGGTCTAATGAGACAAATATGCAAGGAAAAGGGATGCCAAAAAGGGTGCTAGAACCAGGGCAATAAAAATTTATAAGTAGAAATACAAAAAAGCAGTTATAAATAAGGGTTAAAAATAGGCTTGAAACTAGAAATAAAGTGAAAACAGATGGAAAATAGCTTAAAATGAGCTTATGCTCAAAAATTAAAAGTCTAAAAACAAGGTTTAATGTCTGAAAAATGGGATTGAAAAATGCTATTTTTACTAAAATCTGACTTGAAAAAGTCTTGACAGATTTGAACAAAACTAAAAGAAAACCAAAGAAACTTAACCCATTCTATTTGACACTAACATGAGACACAAAATCAAGACTT
Source organism: Tanacetum coccineum (assembly GCA_026074375.1). NCBI lineage: Eukaryota > Viridiplantae > Streptophyta > Magnoliopsida > Asterales > Asteraceae > Tanacetum > Tanacetum coccineum. The sequence continues at coordinate 38,851 of BQNB010008009.1, read as the reverse complement.
AGAAGCTGAATTAAATGGCTTAATCAAATCACACTAAAAATTTATTTTGAAAACCAAAGATTTTAAGGACTTTACTACGAACCTTGAAAATGATATTTAAACTTTAAAAACTTGGAAAAACATATTAGTAGTTGCTTAAAAAGGCTGGCCAAAGGAAGTCTTATGACCCAAATGGTTTTTCCACCCAAAATGACCCATTTACTCCCTTGTCCCAAACACCCCCTTAAGTATGAAAGGCCAAATTTTACACTAATTCCTAAAGATTTAAGCAATGTTTTTGAAAAACAAAAATTAAACCACTAATATTTAGCAATTATAAGCACAAATTACAAAGCAATAAGCACTAAAATAAGCTAAACAGATAAGCACTATATTAAGCCATTTAAGACAGTTAACAACAAAACTTGCATAATATGTTCCTAGTACTATAAAACAAGCATAAATAATAAGCCACTAGGCTTCATAAATAAGAGTAATTAGCTCAATAAGAAAGAGATAGCTACAATACAGCAATGCTACAGTTAAAATGAGAAAAAATTATGAAAATAGACGACTTACCCAAATCCCTTGCTTTAACAGTGATTTAAAGTGCCCTAATAAGCTCTAATTACTAACCCTAGCTTATAAATACGCAAATCTAAGCCATAGCTATTTCTTTGCTCTGCTTCTCATTCCTTAAGCTCAAATTCCAACTCTTGACTCCATAAAACAGTAGCTATCAAAACCTTTGCAAAAGCTTTTAAATAAGTTTAAAACCGGACTATTATAAATTAAGAGACTTATTAGAATTAACTTGTGATTATAAAATATTTGATTGTATAAACTTAAAAGGCAAGGAAAAATTTAAGAACTGAAATTTCATTAATAAAAAAAGAGTTACAAATTAACTATCACTCTAAAATACTGATAAAAATTAACTAAGTAAAAACTAACTAGATAGATGCCCCAATGGGCTTACAATGCCCTATTTATATAAAAAAAGGTTCTTGCCCTCTCTTCAATCTGTCGTCTTCTAGTTGTGCTTGTTTGCTGAGGCAGACACTAGGGTGTGTTTGTTGTGTGAGGGGAACCAAGAATGCATTTTGGCCCTTGGATTTTTGGTAGAGCCCAAGCTTGTGATCTTAGCCATTGATCCCTTGTTTCGTTTTCATAAGCCAATAGGGTTTTCAGGGATTGCCAAAGTGGCAAGAGCCCATGTGGGGTGTGGGGTGAGTGAAGGTGATGGTTTTGGACTATGGTGAACAGTGTACGAGGAGAGGGGACAGGGATGCGTGAACAGTGGGGTTTTAAAATTGGCGGGTAATTTTGTTTTGGGGACAAGGGAGAAATTTTGGTGAATTGGCAGGTTTGGCCCTTGAATGTGTATTGTGTTATTACACCACAAGTCCTTGTGGTGTAATAAACTTTGGACTTGGCAGATTTGATCCTTGAAGGTTATATGAGTTGTTACACTCATGGTCCTTGTGATGTTATAACTTTGGGGATTGGCAGGAATGCCCCCCAAAGTTTATTGAGGTATATTATGTGTGGTCCTTTGGGCTTAAAACTATGAGGGATTGGCAGATTTGCCCCCTCAAAGTTTTATTTGGGGTTTTAGGGTTTTGTGATGAAAGTGGGTTCACCTGGGCCCACTAGGTGGGTACAGGTGGGCCCACTTTTGGCAGTTTTGGCTTTTGAGATTGGTTTTTGCTGTTTTCTCCACTGACACACCCCGGGGTTGACTTTTGTTGACTTGGCTTCGATTTGACTTTGTCTTTTCCATGCTTTTCCATTTCGTGCTTGGTTTTGTCTGTTTTTGGCTTGATTTTTCGTCCTTTTCTTGGATATCCGTTTCCTGCACAAAATAAGTGAAAACATATAAATACAATGTATTTTTGGTACGTTTTTTGTCATTTAAGTCCGATTTTAATGGTGAAAGGTATGTGTAATTAAACGCATACCAGTTACTTTAGGATGTTATATGAGAAAACTGATAAGGCATGGACTTGGTGGATAGAGAAATAATTTCTATTAGGATATATATGGAAACCCAAGTTTAAAAATGACAACGCGTTAGTGAGAAATTGCTTACCTTTACATTATAATTCTAGGTTTACTACTAACTCGGAACCATTCAACAAAATGAGATCCAATTTGGCCAACTCTCGATCGTCTTCTAATTGTTTTGCAGATCGTATAAATCATCCTATTCATCGTAGACTCTAGATGCATAAATCACATGACGGGGAACATCAAGTTGCTGTATAATTTTGTTGAAAAATATTTGGGTATGGTGTGGTTTGATAATGATCAATTTGCACTGATTCTTGGTTACGGATATTTGGTTCAAGGAAACGTCACAATTAAAAGGAATTATTATGTCGAAGGTCTAAATCATAATTTATTCTCCGTTGGTCAATTCTGTGATGCGGATTTAGAAGTTACATTTAGAAAATTTACATGCTTTGTTAGAGATTTTCAGGGAAACGACCTATATACGAGTACTCGTGGATCTGATCTCCACACAATATCTCTTCAGGAATCATCTTTACCAAATCCAATATGCTTTATGGCAAAGGCTTCACTAACTCAAGCATGGTTATGGCATCGTCATCTCTCTCATCTCAACTTCGACACCATTAACTTGTTCTCTAAGAATGACATTGTGAACGGCTTACCAAAGTTTAAGTATGTAAAGGATCAACTGTGTTTATCTAGCGAAATGGGTAAAGCAAAAAATAGTTACATCTGCTTTATATGGACTTGTGTGGTCCGATGCGGGTTGAAAGCATCAATGAAAAGATAAATCTGGACTCATTTTTTGAAATCTAAGGATGAGACACTAAAAGTACTTATCGACTTTCTAATGCTCAAGTGATTAATGTTCGAACTGACAGAGGCATCGAGTTCTTAAACAAGACACTCCAAACCTACTTTAAAAAAGAAGGAATTTCTCACCAAACGACAATTGCTCAAACACCTGAACAGAACAACGTTGTTGAAAGATGAAACCGTACTCTGGTTGAGGCTACTCAAACAATGCTTTTGGTTTCTAGACTCCCACTCTTCTTTTAGGCAGAAGCAATCGCAACCGTATGTTACACCCAAAATAGACCTCTCATTATCACATGACACGAAAAGACTCCATACCACATTATTAATGAAAGGAAACCTACTCTCAAATATCTTCACATTTTTTGTTGTACTTGTTACCTAGTCAGAGATGGTGAAAATCTTGACAAGATGAAAGAGAAGGGGGATCCATGTATTTTTGTTGGGTATGCAACACAATAAAAAGGATATAGAGTCTACAACAAGAGAACCAGGTTAATTGTTGAATCCATTCACATCAACTTTGATGAAATCAAACAAATGGCATCAATACATTACAGTCCTGGCCCTGCGCCTCAACGACAAATGGCACTTGAATATAAAAGTTTATGTCCCGCGCCTAAACGACAAATGACGTTTGAACTCAACAATTCAGGCCTCGGAATTCAAGACCACATTAATGAACCTTAAAGTTCAAAGCTGGTTTCAAATGATGTTCCTATAACAGACAAGACAGATACATCATTACAAGAGCTGGAATTACTATTCAGTCTTATGTATGAAGAATATTTCAATGAAGGAAAAAAAGTATATCTAAGTCTTCCGCTCTCTCTGATAATCTTCAACAATAAGATACACAATCGACATTGAATGTTCAACCTACATTAGAATAGATCATTCCACCAACAGATGTCAATGCCGAGGAAATCAACACTAATCAAGCAGATAATGCATCATTTGAAGAATACGAATTTATCAATCCTTTTGCTCCACCGGGAACATAAGCTGTTGAGTCTTCCTCACGCACTGTCGATACTTTAAACATGCATACATTCTACCAAAGACATCGTTCCGATTATAATTGGACTAAAGATTATCATCTAGAACAAGTTCGTTGATATCCATCAAAGCCTGTGCAAACAAGATGACAACTTGCTACAGATCCTAAGATGTGCATGTTCGCACTCACCGTGAATAAAGCTGAACCGAAAAACATCAAGGAAGCAATGGCTGATCACGAATAGACTGAAGCAATGCAGGAAGAGCTTCATCAATTCGACAGATTCAAAGTCTGGGAACTTGTTAACAAACGTTTTGGAAAGAGTGTGATTAATCTAAAGTGGTTATTAAAAAACAAGAAAGATGAAGACAAGACTGTTATTCGCAATAAAGCACGACTTTTAGCTAAAGGATATTATCAGGAAAAGGGTATTAATTTTGAAGTATCTTTTGCACCAGTCGCCCGATTGGAATCTGTTTGGATTTCCGTCGCCTACGCTACACACAAATCATTTACTATATTCCAGTTGGACGTGCAAACGATCTTTCTTAACGGTCCACTGAAGGAAGAGGTATATGTAAAACAGCCAGATGGTTTCGTTGATCCTGATCATCGCAGAAAAAGATATTGCCCATACAGGAAAGACACTTTAAATGGATTGAAGCAAGCTCCAAATCCGGTAATGATGACCTAGACATTCTTGATATCCAAAGGTTTCTCTAAAGGTACTATAGACCCCACCCTATTTACAATATGATATGGGGAGGACATTCTATTTGTGAAAATTTACGTTGATGACATAATTTTCGGGTCTACAAACCCAAAATACTCTAAAAAGTTTGGAAAACTAATGCACAGTAGATATGAGATGCCCTTAATGGGGGAAATGAAATTCTTTTTAGGACTTCAGATCTATCAAACCCCACGAGGTATCTTTATAAACCAGTCTAAGTGTGCTTTAGATATCCTCAAAAAGCATGGAATGGACAAATGCGATAACATTGGTACGCCAATGGCTACCTCATCTAACCTCGATGCAGATTTAAGTGGAACACCTCTAAATCAAACAAAATAACGAAGTATGATTGGGTCACTTATGTATCTGACGTCTAGCAGACCATACTTAGTGTAATTAGTATGTTACTGTGCACGTTATCAAGCGATACCAACTGAAAACACCTCAAAGAGGTTAAAAGGATCTTCAGACTCTAAAGAAAAGGACCAGTCACGAAGATGGATTCTTTGTAGGAATTTGTTTTTTTTATAACTAACCACGGGGTCGCTCTGATTTTCAGACGTTGACTACGTAGTTTCTAGATATCACGACCAACGCAAAAAGCTAACTAATCTGAGGAATCCAATTCCTAGGTGACAAGCTAGTTGGTTGGATGTCAAAAAACAAGACTGCACTGCGATGTCAACTGCAGAAGCCGAGTACATGTCATTATCCATAAGTTGCGCTCACGTTCTTTAGATGCGAACACAACTTAAGTATTATGGCTTTGACTACAACAAAATACCATTATACTGTGACTCGCAGTCATACATAGTCATCTCGTGTAACCCCGTACCAAGCATATCAATGTTCTCTACCATTTCATAAAGGAACATGTTTTAGCACTCGGGTGCGATGGTATAAACGACATTAATACTTTATCAGAAACCCCTGGAAATACCAGTTAGCCGTCATGGTTACCAAAGCTTTTTTGAAACAAAGGTTTGAGTACCTTCTTGGACGACTCGGTATGATATGTTTGACTCTAGTAGAACTGGAGGTTCTGGCAAATATACAACATTAAGATCTCATCCAAACATCGACATGTAAATATTTTTGAGAAAAACAAAATACAAAAATATAAAACCAACAAAAAGAAAATATAAAAATAGAAAATTTCAGAAAGAAAATACAAAATCAAAAATTTTCAAAGATACCAAAAAGAATCTTCTCGACATGTCTCTTGAAATCGATAACATTTACGTACCTAGAAATATCAATTAACATTGACACGAGTATGTAAATGAAGTTCGAGTAGGAGTTCAAATGTTTCAAAACATGTCATTTATATTTTCCAATGACTTTAATTAATTCAAATTGTAACTCGCACTTCATGACAATGGCTTATGTGCAAATAAGTACATAACCCAGACTTCAAAGAAAGGAAAGTCTATCTTTAAAGATAACTTATCCTAACAACGAGAATAGCGATTTTCTCGGTCTTGGGCTAAATATACAAAACAATCAAAGTTATGAGCTCAAGCAAATGACTTGTACTCGCTCTCAGATTACAACTCGGTCTCCAATGACAAAGGAGAGTGTATGCATCATTGCGCTTATCCTAAGCGTTAGAAGAGAAGTTTACTAACAATTAGTTTTTAAAAAGTTGAACACTATGTAGTATTTTGCATTTATAACTTACTTAAGTTTGGAATAAATTCTTGAAATTATTTTTAAATAAAAGTAGACTCAATTAGCTTTAAAATGGCGGATGGCAAGACTTCTACGGACTTACGATTGATTTTATATGAATTTTCAAAGTTTACGAAAATCTGCCGAAACAGACAGTTGGACCCCTGATTGATAAGGGGGCCGATTGGGAGATAAGGGGGCCGCCCAAAGAGATAAGGGGGCCGGCATCTGACACACAGATTCACCATTTTCGTACAAAATTATTTAGTGACTTAGCGGAAAGGTGTAAAACTTATTGGAACTTGATACCGAACATATAACACTTATTTTAAGCATCATGTTTACTTTAAGCTAGTATACTAAGTGTATTTAACAACAAAAGTAATACAAGTTAAGCAACAAAACACTTTTCATATTTAATTCCCCTTCATGGGTAATTTGATACATGGATCGTACTTAATTTTTTAAAATCATTTGCTTTGAAAATAGAGTGACGTGGCTCCTGATACCAATTATGGAAACCGTAGAGGGGGGTGAATACGTTTCCTTTTAAAAACTTAAATCGTTTTGTATCAAACTGTTAATCAAGCGTGACACAATATGAAGAGTGTTCATACTAGTTATATACATATATATCAAATCGTATCACAACAATACAAACCAAAGCACAATGTTCACATGTATCCACGACACAAACTTAATCAAAACAATATATGAAACACAACATGCAATTATCTATATAATGCAAGTATAAATATAAAGCGATAAATGCGAGTATAAATGTAAAGAGATAAGTAAAAAGAAATGCAAACCGAACACGATGATTTGTAGTGGTTCGATCATGAAGCTCCTCCTCGCCCTACTCCACTCCTTGAGTATCCAACTCGAGAGTTACTTCACTAGTCAACAAGCTCCCTTTAGGCGGAGAAAACCATACACACGTAGCTTACAACAATTTCTGACACAAAGCCAAATGTCGAGTTTTCTAATCTAAGCTAAACTGATCTAACCACATACATTCGTATTGAGCCTAAAATACTAACCGCTCACACAAAGTATATTTCATCTATTCTTCTCTTACTCTCCTCTACTCTCTCTCTTAACTTCTCCTCATCTTCTTATAAAATAAATAACAATACTATTCCTTGTCATTTCTCTTCTTAAAACACCAAATAACTTCCATGATCTACCCGATCTAACTAATATACAAGACTATAAGAAATTTGGTTGATGTACAAAATACAACACGATCTACTATATGACATACAAGTGATCAAATGTAATCACTTCTATGCGACTCGATCAACCACATGACAACCAAGTAATCCAAGAAGATCACTTTCATGTAGAGATATCCTATACATCACTACATACCCCTTGGTACTAGTGGAACTCATCTATAAAGCTGCCATAAATCAAGCATGATTCTAGAAACACGATAGAAAATCGAGAACATAAATTTGATGGTGATGATGTTTTGGCCGTGGGTTATGATCAAGAGAAGATGAGGAGGAATAGTGTTGGTATTTATAGGAAGATCATAACTTAGAGAAGTCTCTTTTGTCTAATGGATAAAAGGGTGTTTGGAAAAAAGCACGCACCAACTAGTTTCCCTCCATCTTCTAGAAGTTTAATTCAAATTTGAATTCACTAGTTTCTCACACCTATCTTCTAGCAGCTGTTGATATGGGTCTTATTGGGCTTAATGGACTGAAACTCTAGAGGGCCCCCAATGGTTGTTTGTTTTCTTGCCTAATTAGCGAAGTCTATATGGGTGTAAGAGTAATTAGGACGTGCAGTCGAGAGAGTTTGGATGAATGTTTGTGTTGATGATTTATGTATACGAGTAACTTGTGTACTTTACGTAATATTTTACGAGTTACATGTTTGTTATCACCAAAACACAAAGAGCGAATTATAAGGATACATATCATAATATTTGACTAACAATCCCCTCTTTTTGATGATGACAAGAATATGTAAACCGTATACCCCTAGATAAAATTTTAGATACTCGTTCACAGACTTCTTCTCCCCCATTTGTTCGAACAAAAAGGTGTGTGCTTCGAGTTCTCTACTTCTATCTTCCCTTTGTACGATACATACATGTTAGCCTCAAAATATTAAGTCAGAAATGGATGCTCGGTCATTCAGTCGGGAATCCTCGGTCTTTATAATATTTATGTTTAATAGGCTAGAACGTGTATTGGGCTCTTAGTTAATCTAATAATATAGTATGTTTCCGGATAAAGCCCAAGCAAAACCTGAGACCCAGACCCAAGTAGAAAGCCTTAAGGCGTCCCAATTGCCTAAGACAAAATACCACACCTCTAAAGGGAGGAGTGGAGTCGGTTGGGTGAGTGAGTGGTTCTTATTTGTATCTTACACATTTGCAAAAAATCAACCATTTTTTTTCTCTCTCTAAACTTCTCCTTCTCTTTTCTTCTCTTATTTGATCCACATGGTATGATTAGTGAGTTGGAAATATATAGCGTGTATTGATCTCCTACACACACAATTGGGTTTCGAGGGGGGGGGGGGGGAGGGTGGCGGGGGCGGGGTTGGGGAGGCGGAGTGATTGTTGGGAGGTGGTTGTGAGTGTGAGTTGTGTGTTAACGGGGTTGAAGAGAGCGTGGAGGGGGGGGGGGGGGGGGGGGGGGGGGGGGGGGGGGGGGGGGGGGGGGGGGGGGGCGAAAAGCAAAATCGTGTGGGTTTTCTCTAGAGAGCTCTTTTCTATCGAAAACTTTTATAAAAAGTGGATAAAATTTGATCTTAAAAACGTTAAAGTACTTGTTTTTATGATAGATCTAGCTTAAAAATACTTAGTTTTGCAAAAAGTTTCAAGAACAACATCAAAAATTGCGTTCTCTAGGTGTTTTTGTGTTTTTACACTCGTAGGTGCGATTTGATTGAACATGCGATTTGATAAATACTTGTGCGATTTGATAAGTTTAAAACATGCAATTTTATTAAACATGCGATTTGACATTTAGAAGTTGCGAGTTGATCAGTTTAAAATGTGCGATTTGGTTTTCTAATCATGCGATTTGTGCTCAGTTAAGCTGCGATTTGACCATATAGAAAGTTGCGATTTGATATATTTAACCATGTGATTTGAGCTCATAATACATGCGATTTGATCAATTCTAAAGGTGCGATGATGCGCGAGTCACTCTATTTGAGCTGAATACATGAGAAGCGAGAGGCAGAGCAGGTTCGAGGACAGTGTAGTTTCGCAAAGTCAATGTATGCGGTTTGATACATTTTGCATATGCGATTTGAGCTCTAAGATGTGAGGTTTGATCTAAGAATTGTGCGGTTTAATTCAAGGTTGACTAGTCAACATAAGCAATTTGACTTCTTTCTAAGACAATTTGACTTAGTCAACATTTGCAGTTGTCTACATTTCAAGAATAGTTTGACTTGTCAACTTGCGTAGTTTGATTTGTCAACTTATGCAATTTGACTGAAAATTCAATCAATAACAAAACTTCAATTACAACAAACAACACAATCCAAATCACTTAACACCACATTAAATTCAATCAATCACAATTAAACACAACACACATTAATCACTTAAGATCTTTATATCATCTTTCACTTCATAACACATCATTCATCATGACTACTCCAATCACAACAACCACAACATACAGTCAAATGCATAACAACATCATGGCAGTTGGTTCAAGAGATCGTCCACCAATGCTTGCAACGGGAAGATATGCTCAGTGGAAATCATGTTTCATGAGATATATTGATACAAAACCAAACAGTGTAGCAATAAGAAAATGCATCCTTCAAGGTCCGTGTGAACTAAGTGAACTTATAATTCCAGGTCAACCTGCAACAGATGATTCTCCAGCAGTTCTACCACGAATAGTTCCAGAGACATATCTGAATATCTCTCCTGAAACAAAGCTTACTATGATGCGGAACCTGAAGCAATTCATTTGATCTTGACTAGAATTGGGGATGACATTTACTCAACTATTGATGCTTGTAAAATAGCACATGACATGTGGATAGCCATTGAAAGGTTACAACAAGGTGATTCTCTTAACAAGCAGGATGTCAAGACTAATCTGTTTTGGGAATTTGGTAGACTTACTTCAAGAGATGGAGAGTCAATTAAGTCTTACTACTCCAGTTTTATAAGATGATGAATGAAATGGTGAGAAACCAGTTGGAAGTTGCTACTATGCAAGTCAATGTTTAGTTTCTTCAACAACTTCAACCAGAATGGTCAAGATTTATGACTATTGTCAAGCAAACCCAAGAATTGGACAAAGAATCATATCACAAGCTCTTTGACATTCTGAAACAGTACCAGAAAGAAGTTAATGAAATCCGTGCTGAAAAGATAGCCAGGAATGCAAATCCACTTGCACTTGTTGCTGTTGCTCAACAATATCCAGATACTTATTATCAAGTACCAAAATCTCACAAGTCATATGCACCACCATCAAAACAATCATCTTCCACCAGATCTCATGCAACTACCAGAAACAAAGGCAAAGAGATAGCCAAATCAATTACACCTCCATCTGAGTCAGCATATGAAGAGGACGAAGATAGTGATCCTGAACAGGCTCAGAGAGATAAGGATATGCAGAAAAATTTGGCACTCATTGCAAAGTACTTCAAAAAGATCTACAAACCTACCAACAACAACCTCAAAACTTCTTCAAACACCAGAAACAAAAATGTGGACACTTCTCCAAGATACAGGAATGACAATCAGACTGAACAGTTTGGGAATCAAAGGACAGTGACTGTTGGCTAGGGAAACTGTAGGAAATTAGGTAGTGCAGCAGACTGGGATACAATGTTTCGATTGCAAGGAGTTTGGGCATTTTGCTAAAGAGTGCATGAAACCAAAATGGGCAAAAGATTACACTTATCATAAGGAAAAGATGTTGATGTGCAAGCAAGCAGAGAAAGGTGTTCCATTATGTGTAGAGCAGAGTGATTGGCTAGATGATACGTATAAAGAAATAGATGAACAAGAACTGGAAGCACATTACAGCTTTATGGCAAAGATTCAGGAGGTCTTAACTGCTGAATCAGGATCTGATGCTAAGCCATTAGAAAAGGTACAATCCGATGCTGAATATAATGTGTTTGCCAATGAGAGACAACATTCTAAGCAACCTGAATCCATTAATGACACATACGTGGTGGAAAAGGTTGATAGTAATGTCATTCCTGATTCATCAAATATGTGTGATAATGACAAACAGGCTGACCAAAATGCTGAAGAATGTGATGATGAGCGTGTTGTGCTTGCTAATTTAATTGCAAATTTAAAACTTGATACTGATGAAAACAAAAAGATTCAAAAGCAATTAAAGAAAGCAAACACATCACTGTCTCATGAATTAAAAGAGTGCAAGTCTAAACTTGAAGAGTGCAAATCTATTCTTGATGAATCAAACAGATCTCGAGATAGATATTTAGTTGCACTTCATGATAAAGACATTGAGCTTGAGAAGTACAAGAGATACCATGATTGTACACATGAAAATGATTGACTTGAACGTAAATTGAAAGAAACTCTAGGATTATTAGCTCAAAAAGAAATTGATTCAAAAGAAGTTTTAAAAACAAAAGGTTATGAAATTTTTGTGGATAAAGAGAAAATCAATGAGTTAGTCAAACAGAGTTCTTTAACAACTTCACGATATAAAAGTCTTATCAAAGAGAAAAACCAGGTAATACAGGATTTTAAAACAAGACAAGAAAAGGATATTGAAAAACAAATTTCTTTAGAAAAACAACTAAAGTTTTTAAACGACATTCTCCACAAAAGAAATCAATCGGTTCAACCCATTCATTTGTTAGCTCCTAAACCGAGATCAATATATAATGGTAGACTGAGTTTTGCAAATCCTACATACCTCAAGAAAGCTCAATCTGAAAATCCATGTTTGTATGAGATCCCATATGACAAAGATGATCTTGCAAACATATTTGTCACTGACAGGGAAGAGACATTGACTCTTGAACACGGGAGTAGATCAAAACTACATAAAGAAACTGTTAAATCGTATGAGTACACAAAGCAAAACAGTCTCTATGAAATTTTTAAACCACCAACACAAAAAGATCTTGATCAATTATGGCACGCCAATGAGACTCAAAAGAAAATGTAGAGAAGAACTTTTGTTAAATATAAGCCTAACATTGCTAAAAACATACGTTTTCTACCTACTCAAGAATCGATAAGCAAGAGTAGACAAGCTTTTAATGTGATAACAAATAACATAAATCATTTCAAAGAAATTGTTGATTTAGCTTGGCACAAACATATGTATGAACAATGGCGTCAATCAACTATGCAAGATATGACCACACTTTTGAAAAATCTTTTAATTCCTCTTGCAAATAAGTCAAGAGATGACGGTTTCAATTTTGTACATGAACTTAAAGAAGAAATGTTTGCAGATTTAGAGTACGTTCGATCACTTGAAAAAGAGGTTGACGAACTCGAATCAAAAAAAGCTAATTTTTCAAATGAATATGATCTATTTTTCCAAGAGTGTGTTTTAAAGGATATTATGTGTTCTTATTTTCATTCTTTATCGGACTTAAATGAACAAACTGAATTGCAATGTTTGTATCAAGATAAAATAAAAGAATGCGAATGTCAGTAAAGAAGTTTATATTAAGCTTTTAAGAAGTTTTGCTAAACTTGAAAAACACTCGATTTTGTCTTGAACTTGCTTTACAACACTGTCAAGAACAAATTAAAAATGACACAATTTACAAACAAAACGGATCAACTGTATTTCTAAAAGAACGTGAACAATATTTAGAAATACAAGATTTGAAAGCTCAATTGCAAGACAAGAACATTGCTATAAGTGAGTTAAAGAAACTCATCGAGAAAATGAAAGGAAGCTCTGTGGATACTAAGGTTGATAAACCATCTGATGTTCGACCACCAAATGCTCTCAGGGTTCCAAACCCATCAGTTTTAGGCAAACCGACTCCTTTTTCAGACTCTCTTTAGAGGAAAAGTTTTTCAAAGAAACAATCATTTACAAAAACTAATATGTTAGAGGGTTTATCAAAACCAGTCACTACACAGATTTTACCTCAAACACCAAGACAAGCTATAAGAAACCCAAATGTAATAAATCCAGGAATGTATCAAATTGACACTAGGACAACACAAACTAAAGCATCTCAGTTGCCTCATACTTATAAGAATACTAATCCTCGCATGTCTACCTCTACAGGAGTAATTCACAGAACTAGTGTTAGCAGACCACAGCTTAGGAGCACTCAGATGAAAGAAAAGGTCGTGCATAACAATAGTCAAGTGAAGTTTAAGAAGACAGAAATAGAAGACCACCATAGGATTTCTATTATTTCTAATAAAACAAAGTCTGTAACTGCGTGTAATGACAGTTTAAAGTATAAAACTTCGAATGTTAATGTTGTTTGTGCTACTTGTGGAAAATGTGTGTTTAATTCGAATCATGATGCTTGTGTTTCTAAATTTATCAATGACGTGAATGCTAGAACTAAAAAGCCTAAAGTAGTGCCTATTAGTACTAGAAAACCCAAAAGTTAAATGAACAAATCTGTTGCAACACCTCATAAGAAAACCATTGCATCAGACTCCACTATCCAGAAATCTAAGAGTTACTTTAGGATGTTGTATGAGAAAACTAATAAGGCATGGAAATGGTGGATAGAAAAACAATATCCCTCGGGATATAAATGGATTCTTAAGACCAAAAAGAAATGGGTACCTAAAATTAGTCCCACTATAGATAATGTATCCAGGATAACTAATGTCTTAAAGCTCACAAACTCTTTAGGATCCAATTTGTCAAATGTTCTATTGTCCTCTAATTCTCTTACAGATTGTTCAACTCATCCTATTCATTGTTGACTCTGGATGCACCAAACATATGATGGGAAACCTCAAGCTGCTGTGTATTTCGTTGAGAAATATATGGGAACCGTTCATTTGGGAAATGATCAATTTGCTCCAATTATTGGTTATGGGGATTTGGTTCAAGGAAATATCACGATCAAGAGGGTTTATTACGTCAAAGACCTCAATTACAATCTTTTTTCGGTTGGTCAATTTTATGATGCAGATTTGGAGGTTGCATTCCAGAAATCGACTTGTTTTGTTAGAGATCTTCAGGGAAATGGTTTACTTACCGGTAATCGTGTATCTGATCTCTATACAATATCTCTTCAAGACACAATGTCACTGTTGGGATTCTTGATTTGATGAGACAAAGTGAATAAAAGAATGAAACAAAATGACTTAAATGCAAAAGAAGAATTCTTCAATAGATGGAAGATTTTGAAGATTTTAGAAGATCTCCTTAAGAAGATAAAGATACATAATATAATATTATATGTTAGGAAGATATTATTTGTTCTTATCTTTTGTAATTTGTTCTTATCCTTTGTAAACCTAGATATCTCTAGTATATAAAGAGATATCATGCATATAGTTTTAGGCATCTAAAAACACATAGAACTCTCCCAATGAAAGTCTAGAAAAACATGTGTGTATGTACACGTTTAGTTAATAGTTAGATTAATAGTTAGTAGCTCCAAGGTATAAAATTAGGGCAAGGTGGAAACGTATGAGAATAAAAACCTTGTTTGATAATATACTGTTCTTTATATTCCGCTGCATATTTATATTATCTGTAAAACATATCCTATATGAGTCTATAACGATCTCCACAATTGGTATCAAAGCCTGGTGGCTCTTGATCTAGGATTTAAAAGGTGTTTTTAGAATTGGTTCTATGAAGGAAAAAGGTATAAGAAGCAGCAGATACAACAGGTATTGTATGATTCGAAGCAGCAGGTATGTCATTGTTCAAAGAAGCAGCAGGCAAAAGGGTTTCAAACTTTGTGATGATGTTGTTTCTTTTGTCCATAGATCTGATGCTAATGCTACCAAGAATAACTGACACAAAGTATGCTTATGGATCGTCAAGATTTATAGAGTTAATGGTCTTGATATAGTATTAATACTGCTGCTGTAACAATCTCAGGTACATCTCGTTAGTACTGCTTGTTAATTTTTAATACTGCCAAGATTTCTCACAAAGTGACAGTTTACTGACACTAAAAAGTGACACAAAAAGAATGAGAGGAAAGAGAATGAAGAATTAGTGACCGTTTAGTAACAGAAAAAGTGTCGCTAAAAAGGTGTCGTCTGGATACTTAAAAAAAGTATCCTTAAACAGTGGTTATATATTAGTGCTGCTATTTGGTTTGATGTTTGCTGATGATCATGTTTAGCTGTGAATGTGTATTTGTTGTGTGATTTGGGTTCGAATAAATGAAGAAACACACAATACATTGGTTTGGTTTGGCGAATTGATTGTTATGAAAGTTATCACAGCAGATGTTTGAATTCGTATGGTTTCATGGTTACTGTTTTCAAACAGATATAAAGATATAATTATAAACAGATCGTGGTTATGGTATAATAATAAAAGAAAGATGATGTTTGACTTGAAGCGTGTTTAGGAATGGATCTGATATGAAATCTCTAATTTTTAGGGATTGGTTTTTGGTTCCCATAATTATTTCCTGGTTTATTGGAAGTTATTAATAGATTATTGGACGTGGTCTCATTGGCAGTTATGGTATTCATTTGTACTGCTAGAATACATTTAATACTGCTCATATATATCTTTGTGCTGCTAGTGGGATTAGTACTGCCAGTATCGGATAGTTTATGCTGCTAGTAACCGTTTATGTTGCTGGCATTAAGCAGTTTCTACTGTTAGGTTGATGACTACAGTTAATACTGCTCGGATTTAAAGAGTTTCTACTGCTAGCATTAAAGGGAAGTTAATACTGCTGCGTGAATACTTTGTACTGCTACAAATAAAGTTAATAATGTTAGCTTTATGTTAATACTGCTGCGTAGTACTACTAGTTATGTCCGATATCGGACAAAGAAGGAAGTTTGTACTGCTAGTTCTAGCAGATATCGAATGACACACACATGATGGATGTCGGACAAAACAGAAACATAACATTTGGTTTTTGGTGTTTACTCTTTGATTTCTGGATTTTGGTTTATATATTCTTAACTGATTTTAAAGGCTCATATTTATTGGTTTAAATGGTTACGAAGATGATTAATTATCACTTATTTGGAGTTGAAGTGGAGTTTAGGGAATCGTTCGAGAGTGTAGCTACATATGAATAAGCTTCACAGTATTATGTCCATTTGATCCTTTTCATCTTGGTGTTAATCATTCTAAACGATCTTGGAAATGGAATGTCACTTGTTCTTGTCTTGAAACTCAGGCTTATATGTTCTTTGGGGTATTGGGTGATCCTATACGGCGTATTGGGGTCGTTTCAGTTTCAATAGCAGTCGAGATTGACTTGACATGATCCCTCGAGTTTGTTTCAGTAGAACTAGGTAAACTTCTAAATCCTCTTTCCTGTAGTACCTTGCTCAGTTGCTTGATTTAAATCTCCAAAGTTTTAATTGAGGCTCCTTTGTTTCTGATAGCGGCGTCGGTGGAGACTCAAATTTCTTTAATCATTTGGAGTTGCTCTTCATGTTCTTTTTGTTGATTTCATTCTAAACTTGCTCAGCGATTCTCTCCATTGACTGCCGTCATTTTTTATACGAGGATTTTGCATTATTCCTTTGGTAGAATCCTAGTGTTGCATGCTTTTTATATTGCCCTCCTTGTTCTATGAAAAAGGTACACCAATTGAGTATAATAAGTTCTTCAAGGGTTTTACCTTCTTCTTTGTTGTGGACAGTCTTTGGTGTAGTAGGGTCCCTTACATAGCTCACATTCCTCACCTGAGTAGCATAAAACCTTTTTTCATAACCCTTTTTGATTTCTCTTCTAAGATTATTAAGTTATGCTTGGATGGCTGCCAATCTATCAGAAGTTTCATACTTTTTGTTTTTGATGTTCCATTGTGCCTTTTGTTGAGAATATTCCTTGCCATCCTTTTAGATGGCTACTTTTGCTTCGGATTCAGTTCTTATTTGGTATGGGCCACCTTTCCCATTTTGAAGTCAAAGAATTTGTCTAGTCAAAACTTCTAATCCATTATAAACAAGATCACCTCATGCATCTTTGTTAAGTAGTGTTGAGGGTACTTCATCAAGAGTTCTTTGAATCTTTCCCATGCTTGATAAAGGGTTTCATCGGATTTTGCTGAAAGTTATTGATCTCCTCCATTTTCTTTGCAGTTCGAGCAGGTGGACAATACTTGCTTAGAAATTTTGCCTTTAGATCATCCCAAGTTTTAATCGAACCAGATGGTTTGTTTCTTAGCCAACGACTCACGGCTCCAGTTAAGACATAGGGAAAGCTCGAAGCATTATCTGGTCTTGAGTTATATTAGGAATATGGAATAGATCGACAATCTCAAGAACTTTTTCAAAATGCTCGTTCGCATCTTCATGATCCGAACCGCTGAAGGTGTTGTCTCGTAGTTCCTTGAAAAATTAGCCTTTTAGTTCAAAGTGATCTTTGTCATCGATTTTAGGCCTAGTGACAAGAGATTAATAGTCAGCTCGGGTTTTTCTCATGTATTGTTCCATGGTTTCTGCCATTGTTTATGCAACTTCTTCTTTGGAATTTTCTTCTAGATTAAAAAATAGATCGAATTCAGGCGAACTCGATTCATCAAGACCATGTGTCTTGAAAAGCTTCCTAGATGAGCGAAATTCTCGTTCTGGATTCTCAAAAGGTGTAAATAGTTCCTTAGTTGAACTCCTTGTCATGCACTACCTGAAACAGAGGATACACAATCAGTAGAATAGGCTCGGAAGAAAGAAAACACAGATAATCAAGAACGAAAATCTAATACAAAAAATACCATTCTATTGTTATATCTGATGATCGATACGCCGTATTCAATTAATCTGAATACGCCATATCAGTCTTTTGAATGAATACGCTGCATTGGTAAAGAAAGTTAGATACCCCGTATCCAATTGATTTAAATACGCCATATCAGGTTATCGACCAGAACAATGTATAGAAAACAATAAAACAAACAAGCAAATAAAACTAAATTGCAAAAATGGTTCTTGTGGTTTGGTCAAATTGCAGATTTAGTCCGTAGAATTTTGAAATTAAGTAAATTAAACATAATATGGTCTTGTGGTTGGCCTAATTACCAGGATTTGGTCCGTTCAAATTTCAAAATTGCAAAAACAGTCTGTATTAATGCTAATTTGTGACGGATTCGTGACAGCTTTGTGACACTAAAAAGTGTCGTCTGAATACTTAAAAAAAAGAAGGTATTCTTAAAAAGTGGCTACAAGTTAGTACTGCTCGCGTTGATGTGTCTACTACCAAGTTTATTTGTGATGCTGGTTGGTCAAGAAATAATGTTGTTAGGATGTCGAACAGTGCTTGTTAAAACTGCTTATGATTGTTAATACTGGCACTTATGAGTTAGTATTGCTTGGACTTCTTTGGTTTGTTAATACTGCTATTGGTTGTCGTAAATTGAGAAAAGGTTAAAGTCGTTCGTGGTTATTGATAAGGAGAATACGACATCTGACATAATGATTTTCAAAGGCAGTTTGGATTATGTTTCACAGATTTGGGATTATAATTTGTTGAGGTATTTCTACTGCTTGATGTTTGTTAGTACTGCCATTGAAGTTTAGAATTGCCAACAGCCAATAGGAGAAATCAAAGGAAGGTTAGGTACTGCTGGTTTATGTTTAGTACTGGCTTCAATTTTATTGTTAAATGCTGCCTTGGATTATATTTTGTACTGCCAGTTGAAAACTTTGTCCTGCTAGCAATGGGCTTAAAGAAGGTTTATACTGCCAATAAAATTTTAGTACTGTTCGTTGATAATTACCTATAAAAGGGGACATCTAACACCCCAAAAGGTACGATTTTCTAAACACGTATTTACACACACTATCTCTGACATTCCCTGACAACATGATTACTTATTCTTACGTCGGAGCTTAATCGTGGGGTCCGTCCCTACGGTAAGGCTAACGGTTTTCTCTTACTTGTGCAGGAGATCGTCTCATCACTTGGTTTAATACAAGATCCAACCCATTAACAGCTTGTTGGCCCGGTCCAGTAAGCAACCCCTGAATCCACCTCGTACCTTCACACCTTTTGTACTAGCAAGTTGGATCCATCCGTAGGACCCCGAATACAACCACGTTTCCTAAAATACTCATCATGAGCTCTAACGAGCAAACTCCCCTTAGCCAACACACGTCCGCCGTGAGGAATACACTGGGAAATGAGCAAGTTCCGCAGGACTTGGGAATGCCTGCTTCCGATGCAGCCCTACGAGAGTACTGCGACAAGAACTACCATCAGCTTTTACCAATCATAACCGAAAAAGTACACAAGGAGAAGGTGCAACAAGAAAAGCTCAAGGCAGTAAAGGATCGTCTTAACTTCGAGGAGGCCTCACAACATTCCAAGTCATGAACACTAAGCAGAAGAAGGGACCTTAAGGAAAGGCTCGGGCCTAGGCATACTCGCAGTATGTCCGAAAGCCCTGAACCCAGGCGCGGCTGTTCTAAGTCGCCAAGGGAAAGAGATCCAAAAAGAAAAACGGTTTTCAAAAGACTAGAGAAATGTGTATTCCATAAGCTCGAAGACAAGGAGAAGAGTGTGTCCGCACACTCGACATATTCAAGGCGTCGGCTATACCACGGTAACCGCACAGACACTGAAAGCTGCTACCAGAGCTCTCGCTCTAGAGAAACAGAATTTGCTTATGAGAAACATCATAACAAACGAGCATCCTTAAAAAAAAGAAAAGTACTTTCAGAAAGTGAAGGCAACGCAGGAGGACATTAGAAGTCAAAAACAAAGAGGCAAAACTCGAGTGTTGAGGACGACCTGTCCCAACCTTGGGTATGTGAAGAAACAGATCCTTTCACCCCTCGGATCTGTTACTTTAATTTCCCAAAAACCCGAATGCCTAGTCATGTTGGGATTCTTGATTTGATGAGACAAAGTTAATAAAAGAATGAAACAAAAGGACTTAAATGCAAAAGAATAATTCTTCAAAAGATGGAAGATTTTGAAGATTTCAGAAGATCTCCTTAAAAAGATAAAGATACAGAAGATAATATTATATGTTAGGAAGATATTATTTGTTCTTATCTTTTGTAATTTGTTCTTATCCTTTGTAAACCTAGATATCTCTAGTATATAAAGAGATATCAGGCATATGGTTTTAGGCATCCATAAAACATAGAACTCTCCCAATGAGAGTCTAGAAAAACGTGTGTGTGTACACGTTTAGTTAGTAGTTAGATTAATACTTAGTTAGTTAGTAGCTCCAAGGTATAGAATTGGGGCAAGGTGGAAACGTATGAGAATAAAAACCTTGTTTGATAATATACTGTTCTTTATATTCCGCTGCATATTTATATTATCTGTACAACATATCCTAGATGGGCTTAAACGATCTCCACAAGTCACATCAAGACATACGACGGAAGTGAAGACTCAGAAAATCACTTAAAAATCTTCCAGACGACCGCTAAAACAGAACGCTGGGCAATGCCAACATGGTACCATATGTTCAATTCCATGTTCACTGGAAACGCAAGAGTATGGTTTGATGACCTTCCACAGGAGTCCATTGATAGTTATGATGATTCAAGGAAGCTTCGATCTTTAACTGGCAGTACTTTGACTTTCTACTTAGCAGTACTTTGACCTTTTGTCTTGTATGTCCCAACAATCTTCCTCTCTAGATGAGTGGTACTCATGGAATTTAGAGATTTCTCCATCTTTTGAAATCATCAACATCTCCTTTATTAGGGTCTATTTTCCTCCTACTTGTTTCTTAGTCAACTTTTCTTCAATTCGTCGCGGGTACAGTCCTTTTGGTATCCGGACTCTACGGTTCGTATGCTTCATCCTAAGCTTTGTTTATGGATCGGTAAAACGCTTGCGTCCAGTTACGAAGGCGATTCCCTAATGAAACTTAACACGAGACGCACGAGCTGGAGGAGACATGACTAAAATAGCACAAAGAAGGGTATATACTATTAGATCCTCATAATGAAAAGTATATATATTATATTATATAGAAGTAATGCAAAAATAGGAAAAATTAAAGCTTTTAAGTAGCGAGAAAATATAGTAGATACGTACATATACACTTAAGCTCTAAAATGAAACTATATGAAGGACTCCTAGGTTATAGTCTAGGTCAAACCACATACTTCTCTATAATCAAATGCTCTGATACCAATCTGTCACCCCCCGTCAAGGAGGAAACACGAGGCGTAACATCATGGATATTATAACAACATAATTGTGTCAACAATAGAGAATCACTACATGCATAACTAATATAAAAGACACGATGTTTCATGACAATACCAAAAACAAAAGAACAACATCTTGTATTAATGAAAAATGGGTCTCATTAATACAAAGACAATGTCTCATAAACCTAATAAAAACATTCAAGAATTCATGCAATAAAATACAAAACGAAATCAAATAGGAACTTCCAATGCAGCCTAATGGTCTCTCTAGCCACTTTTATTTACTTCAACACCATCATAACGCTCACCTGAAAATGATGCTTCAAACATCAACACAATGGTTGGTGAGAGTCATAGGTTTTACGACACCAATACAAAAGATTTAAATCAATTACGGTGATTATATAAAAAAACATGCATGATAATTAAGCTGGCTATCATACATGCTAACATGCATTCGTCCCAAACAAGCAACCACAAATGGGACAGAACGTGTCCCCCGATCCATAACATGCAACATTTAGTCATGGGCAGGAATGATATCCCTAAATTCCAGACTCTTGGTACCGTAGCATACACAGGTTCATACCCACACCACGTAGGCGAAACCTCTTGCCCACAAAGTAGGCGAAGAACAATGCAACATCATACAACATGCAGCACATAACATATAATAGCTACTTAAAAGTCCATGTGTAACTTGAACCATATAATCACAGAATCAAAACATTTACGAACATATTTTGCATCATTTCCATCCCAAGAAAACATAATAAAATAGGACTATGAAACTCACCTGATGTTCAGCTTACTTGACAAGATCTTGCACACAATCTAATCGTAACAAAACACAAGTTACACTCAGTTAGGCTAAATGCCTAAGCCAATGTAACAATAACATGATGGACCTCTAAACCTAACACTAAGTTTATGATCCTTTATATGCATCTCCCAAATCATTTTCATACTTTATATAGTCTTAACCCTTAACTTCCAACTTTTCAGTTTTCGGCAAAAATTTGTAGTTACTTTACGACCACAAATAAAATACTAAATCACCTAATTGATCGTTTTCCTTGAATTCCCTAGTTCCCCAATAAGTTGTGAGCTATTGTGATTTTTAGAAAAAATAATATTAAGTGGAACTATTTTATAAAAATTCATCTTTGCAAAGTACTCAGATTCGGATCTGATCGAACCACTCAAAAGTTTGAATTGACCAGACCCATTTAAACACTTGGGAAAATTCTACAAAAATTCCAGAAATTGATATACATCATGAACTTACTACAGTAGGAGTTTTGTTTATTAAAAAAAAGTTTTGATATGGTTTTTGACCTCATAAACACAACTCAGAATCTGACCCGAATTTACTGTTTTGACAACTTTTCTTACGAAAATTATTTGACTAACTTCTCGACCTCAAAACCTTTCGAGGCCGGATTTTTCAAAAACTAGACTCACTGATCTTATCAATAGACATAATATTCATCAAAAATCTCGTTACCAATCATGAGATAACATTCGAACAAGATGACTCAAAATTCTGCTCAACCCTAAATTCAATTTTATCGCGTTCTAACTCTAACCGAATACATCAATATGATTCTAATTAAACCCTAAACACTTCTAATTAAGTTTAACATTATAAATTTACAGATTTTTATGAACCCTAATTTATCCATCACTTTATTGTTACATGAATTGAAAAGAAAGTTAAAACAATTAGTGTTTTTAAACATACCTTGATCCTTAATTCTTGAAACCTTAAATCACCAAATTGATCTTGAATAAAAAAAATTCTTCTGCTCTTGGGTTCGACCGGATATAAAAAAATATGGGGTTATGGGTTTGTATTTATAGTGCAAAGAAGGAAGTTTAGATAATTACCAAATTAGAATCCCACTTTTACTAAAATTAGTTTTTTTTCTTAAACCGGCCGAACAACACCTTTTTATTTTTTATTTTTTTTATTTTTATTTATTATTATTTACACAAAAACCCTTTAATTTTGTTATTTTTATAAAACCTTTATTTATTTAGACATCCTTCTAAATAAAACTAGTTTTAAATACCTAAAAATAAATTCACTTCATACTTTATTTCTCCAACTTAATAATACTAAAATTCATTAACTAAATTTCTAAACCAAATTTTCTATCCTCGCGAATTCCTATTATCTAAATACGTATACATATACATATAAATACGTACACACATAAAATTTTACCATCATTTTCATTGTCACTAAAATGTGAACATAATGAAATATCCATAGCAACCATAACTTCAATCACCATGAGACGATCACGCTCAATGGATTTGTAACCAACTCACATAAGATCACATAAACACATAATTATCATAACACATAGTGAAACTCAAGTCAATACCAATTGTCATAGTGTACACTCCTTAGGGAAGATCTTATCTTCCGAGATTTAACACTAGATTCACTAGAAATGGCCAATAAAAGTGGGGATACTAGTTCATATGGTCCTCGCGCTCCCATGTTAGTTAAAAAAATTACGCCTTTCATAGTGTAAAGTTTAATCAGTTACTAGGATAATAGAGAATACATTCAAAGTGAAACTAAAGCCAATCAACATGAACAGATTTATTTAGCTTTTTAACATGACTTCAACTGATCATGTCTAGATGTTATTACCACTTTTGTAAGTATATTTAAGTTATAAGTTTGTTTGATAACTTTAATGCGCTTTTAGAAAGCTAATATAAGTGATTAGATGTTATCCTTAAAAAAGTAAATGTTATATTGAGAGTGTTGATCCCAATGAATAGATCTTTAACTCTTTAGCTTGTAATGTTTAGTACCTTTGGATAAATCCAAAAAATACTAAGAATGAAACTTTGATTGAATAATATAAACTATGCGGAAACTAGTTTATATCACTAAGAAGTATTCTCAATGAAACATTAAAGTATGTTTTGACACAAAGATATAATCAACACAACAAGCTTCAATATATATTAATACAATCACTCTGACTTTGTGATAGGGTTTACAACCTTAAAGCTATGAACTCTATGGAAAACTGAGATGGAAAACTGATATGATGTGTATGCTGATGAGATGCTAAACTAGATGCCCTAAGATCTCCTTTTATACACCAAGGAGTCCTAATGGGCTTACAATACTTTTCTAAGTATTTAGTCAAATGTATTGAATATAATGACTATGCATTTAATACTTTCCAAACTCGTAGTCAAATGTATTAAATACTTTCTCATAAATAGTTGAAACTTCTCAATCAGCATTAATCTTTTCAATCAGCATTAACTTGATATTAACTAGCAATTGTAACTTCTTTCAACAGTATTAATTTTCTCACCAGCAGCAGTAATCTTGAACCAGCAGTAGTAACTCTATAACCAGCAGTCTTAAGTCCCTCAACAGTCTTAAGTTAGTACTAGCAGTACTAACTGGTTAATACTGGTAGTTGTAACTTATGAGCAGTACTAACTTTTGGCTTAGCAGTACTAAGTGCACTAAGTTTAATTCCCAACAATCCTCCCCTAAACTTGTGATTTACCTTCAAATCATCAAGTTTCTTGAATTAAACCTTCTATTTTGAGAGGATGCTTTCAAACACTTCATCTTCTTGATCTTTCAGCCTGTATGAATATCTTTTGAAGAACTTCTTGAATTAAACCTTCTGCTCTGGAAATCCTCTGCCTTTCTTCTTTATCAAGTTCAGCTTGCAATCTCACAGCTACTTCAAAACCAAGTCTTTCTTATTCTTGTCGCCTTTTTGTCTTGGTCATTGTTGATTCAGACTCTTCCATCTTTGCTTTACCTTTATCTTTTGCCTTTGCTGCACTTCTTCTGATGTACACAAAAGTTTCATCAACAATATCTTTAATAGAATCACCATCAGTTTTAACTTCAGGGCTGGAAGTACTAATTTCTGAACCAGTAGTAGTAACTAGTATATTAGCAGCATCAAAATCAAACTCTGGTTCATGCTCATGCCTCCCCTAAATCTCTGCATCATGTTGTACCAATGAAATTCCAGGATCTTGATCAATTCCAGTTATCTTCCTCCCCTGTTTGGAAGGATCCTCAAAATCATCTTCTTTTGGGGACCCAAGCCATCACTGACTTGAATCTTCCTTGTGCATAAATATAATCAAATTTTTTCAAGATGATTGATGCACTGTTGTGTTTGGATACATGGTCTATTACTCTGTTCTTTGGCTTCCAAACCCAACATACTGAGGCCTTAACATCATGAAACCTATTTCTCTTGACAACATTATGTACTGCTTTTGGCTTGGCAGCATTAACTGCTGCTCTTGACCTAGCAGTATTAATTGTTTTTAGCCCTGACCTCATTAATACTGCTTGTGGAATCATGTTTCTTTTTGAATTGGGGTGAGTCATTCTTGTAGAATTTTGATGATTCCCTCTCCTTGCATTGTTCCATACTGGTTTTACCATCCTTTTACTACAATCTTTCTTTAGATGGTCAAAATTTCCACACACAAAACAGGCTTTATTGCACATCACAAAGTCACTTCCTAGCTGTTGGGACTTCTGATTATTCCAGTTTCTTTGATTTCCCCTAGGCCTTTGTGACCTGTACATTTCAGCATACTTCACTGGTTTCCTAACTGGTTTTTCTGGTTGTTTAGGTCCAACAAATTCTATTTTAGAAACAGTAGGAAAAACAGTTTTCTTCTTACCATCTAACACCAACTCCTCATTAATTGAGACACAACACTCTCTCCTAACAGTATTCGATTCAACTGTGTTGAACACACCCTTATTTTCAACTGTCTTTTCATTACTAGGTGTAAGAACAGTAGTAACATCCAAATTTTCACTTTCAACTATTTCATCCATAAATGTTAGATCAGGTTTGCGAGGTATGAAATTCCCTGTTAGAGGTGGGGGAACTGAATGATATCCCTTATCTGATCCAGACTTATCAGATAAATTCACAAAACTTTCTACTGCAGGAGAAGCTGCAGTAGCTGCATCATATCCTAGTCCTGTTTTAAACTTGTCAATTACTTGACTTTCCAGTAAATCATTTAAAGACTTGGATGAATTTTGAAACTTCTCTAATGTTTGTTTTAACTGATCTCTTTCTTTTTCTGCTTTTTCCAAATTCATTTTGTATTCATTTAAGGCATTATCTCTTAGTCTAACTTCAAGTTTTAAAACATTTATGCTTTCTTCAAACACAGCCTCATTTTTCTTATAGTGAGCTAATCTAGCTTCTACTGATTCTAAACCTGCTTTATAAGATACTAAATTAAATTGAGACTTTTTGTAATCAGAAGACAAACTATCATATTGTTCTTTAAGAGTAGCATAAGCTTTTACACATGTTTTAGAACAAGAATCTACCTCAGAATCTGAACTAGAAGAACTTCCTGAAGATGTAAATGCCATCAATGCATGGTTTGTAGGTTGCTCTTCTTCAGCTTGGTAGCTCCAATCATATCCTCCAATTCCATCTTGAGCTATCAATGCATTCTGAGTAGGAGACTCTATTGGGACAGTTCTTGAATTATTCTCTCTGCCTTTGTTCTCCTGATTTCTTGGAAACCTACATTCTCTTGCAAAGTGTCCATGTTTATGGCAATTATAGCATTCCACTTTTGACTTGTCAAAACCAACTCTTTGACCATTTATGTCCAGCTTCTTCCCTGTTCTCTTGATAAACCTTCTTGCTCTGATTGTCAGCATGGCCATCTCCCATTGAAGATCCATTTCTTCCAGATCATCAGGATGAAGTTGTTCCAGATCTTCTTGAGAAAGTTGAGGAGAGTTGGGTTGACTTGCAAGGAAAGCACAGATCACAGCATCACAAAGATTATCTAGAGATGTATAGTTAACACCATTACCTTGAGTATGAGTAGTACTAACTCCATGAGCAGTATCATCTGCTTTGTTAGTGTTGTTGGTGTTATTAGTGCTGTTAGAGACAAAGGCCACATTCTGTGAATTTTGACTTGTGCTTGATGAACCTGTAAGTTCAGGTTCATATATCTTCAAGTTATTATACAAGTCATCCAAGCTGATGGTTTCAATTTCCACCTTGTTCCTCCAGATTAAAGCATGAGTCTTCCATTCAGATGGAAGACTTCTCAAGAGCTTTAGGTTCATATCTTCCTGGTTAATCACTTCTCCTTGGATCTCCAACTGACTGATAAGTTTTTGTAACCTATCAAAGGTTTGATCCATTGTTTCTGAACTTAATGCAGCAAAGTTCTCATATTGTTGTTTGAGAAGTGTCCTCTGAACCTTCTTGGACTCCTTGTTCCCTCCATACCTTTTCTCTATAGCCTCCATTAGCAACTTTGCATCTTGATATGAGTGGAACTTCAGTTGGTCTTTGTTTGGAAGTGCCATCAACAGGGTTGCTCTTGCTTTCATTTCATTTCTTCTATCCTGTTTTTCTTCAGCAGTGGTGGGTTCATACTCCTGTTCAACTGTTCCAACAGTTCTCCTTGGAGTCCTACACGGTTTATAATACATTCCTAACTTATCATGATCTTTTCTATAAATGTAATCTCTTAATCAAATAAGTTATACATATCTTTTACAAAAATAACTTAACACTTATCTTCATCTCTTTAATCCGTCTTTATCCTCTTGATAGCAGTAAGTCTTCTAGCAGTTGTAATTCAGCAGCAATTATATCTTTATAAGATCGAGAGGGAGGTAGGGTTGGTTTGTTAATGGGTGTTAAGCTTTTCTTAATAGAAAGCTCACTCAAGAAGTGTATGTTCATCAGCAACCACCTAATTTTGAAAGCTAGTGAATTTACCAAACTATGTTCGCAAAGGTAGAGTATAGGCTCTACTAATGGTGTGGACGTTTATGTTGTCTAAAGGGATTGTAGGGGCGTGATAGGAAGTTCCAGGCAGTACATAACCTTACAGTAGTAAAATCTAACATACACATTTCCCCAGAGCGTGGTATCAGACAAAACACTCAAAAGGAAAGTACCCGACGCGACCCAATCCTACAAAACCTCACCACCCACTCCATCGAATAAATCCACAAAAACAAACAATCCCAACACCCATCCCCCCCTCCGTCACAAATTGATAGACATATTATCTCTCTCAAAACACATCCTTACTAATCCCACACAAATACGAATCTAACCTAAGCCATTCACCCCCCACTACCCCCTCCTATACTCTCCCTCAACCTTCCTATCCTCACCCAAATCAAAAAAACACCCCACCAAACGACATTACACAAAAAAAACAAACCCCCAACCCAATACCCAAAACACCAAGCCCATCCATCCCCTCACCAATACCCCCCACCCCCCCACTAACAAACCACCCCCCCCCACCCCCCCTACTAACCACAACCCACAACACCCCCCACCACTACCTTCTGCGTATCCCCCACCAATCAACACAAACATCTATCTACCATTGCCCTAACAACTACTCAACCAAATCACCGTGACCCAACACAAGCGTACCTAGTGCCCAAATCTCCCACTTCAAACAACCTCGTTATTGGCCAAAAATCTATTCCCCGAAACCCATTGGGATTACAATGATGTCACAACAATTTATTGATCCTGTGGACAACCTTCTGCTAGATTTCTAGGTTTTGAACCATGGAGATATATGTTTTTTCGTTAGGGGTATCATCCTGTCAGTTTGATCTCCACAAAGCGTGCCAATGTTTGTTCCGTACTTGTCCGTAGCTCCCCTTCATTCCCTTCTTAACAAAATTCCCATATATCCGGTTTCCATCCCTCAATGCTATAATGCAAACATGTAAAGATCCAAGAAAACTGACACCCACACAGTATAAACACCAAAGATTAAAAAAATAAGAAACAATTTTTTACCACACAAAATAATAACACATAATTATTCTTGTAATCTGCCAACTTCAAATATCATTCTTATTAAGCACATGAATAAAATCGAATAAGAAAAAAAAACAAGATAGAACAAAAAAAAGAAAAAAAACACGAACTAAAACCACACCCTCCCCCCCCTACCTCTGCCACCGCTCCACCCCCCGCCACCGCCCACCTGCCCCCCTGAGCCCCCTTGCCCCCGCCCCACCCCGGCCCCCCTCGGACCCCTATAAGAACGGGTCGTATCAACGGATTGTATAACAATTAAGGTACATAGCTGGATCGGTCCATTATACCGTGCTCAAAAATTTGTACCTTTAGAATCCATAATACCCCAACCACCACAACCACAGCTACCCAGCATCACCCCCCCCGAGAACCCCCCGAATGAAAGAAACCCCATCCCAGCCCAGAAAATCGTAGGCCCAACCCCCACCACTGAGACGTCCATATCCACCAAACACTACAGAACACTCGACAGCTACCCCAGTAATAAACTCCCCAACCCCCCTGCACACCCCCTCCTCACCTGGAGTCACACATCACCATCTCTCGCCAATCCAGGCATGCTAACTCAATACATGCATGAACAACGAAACACATACCTAGAGCGCCCCCCAGCCCAAACCTTACCACTTCCACCCAAGGCTCTGCTCAATTCCGAATGGAAATAAAGACTAAAGACAATACATCATGTTTACCCAATTCTTTTACCACACGTTTACACCAGCACCACACCACAGCCAACCATCCTATTATTTCTAAATTAAAAACTATACATGACGAAGACATAGATATCATAACCAGATGAACGGTTGTCGGACACTAAATGACAATCTGAGGCTCAATACTTAGCTTCTAGTCTCAAGATAAGATAACAGAAACGATACCAGGATCCTCCCTTCTCTAAATTAAATGTAACAGCGAATCTCATTTGACACTTAAGATTATAAAAACAAAAGCATACAAAATCTTCTTCTTTCTTTTCTTCTATAACCATTCATTTCTTTACAAAATCATATCCATACTCACTATCTCACATACTCAGTTTACGAACATCCATAAAATCTATAACAAAACATCATCAGTAATATTACATTACATCACATCTGTCCCTAATAACAGACATAAAGTTTACAAATCACGAAAAAATAAAACAAAACACCACTACCAACAAACGTGTACGATCACATAAAAGAACCACACAAAAAACAAAGAACATACAAATACACTACATCACCGCACACACAAACTACCACCCCAACCCCACCCATACCCCCCCCCCACACCCCACCCCCCCACACAATTACACCCACCCAAAACCCCACCCAGCCCACCCAGCACCACGCATCCCCCCCGCACCCCCGACACAGTAAACACAACAACAAAACTTACCCTAAACAACACACACAAACAAAAAACAAAAAAAAACCCACATATAAACAATCCGCCACACCTCACTCACGTCCCCCAGCCAATCCCCATAGCCTACCGCCCACTCAAGCCCAATTCACGCCACCTCCTCCCCCACCGACCGCACCCCTATTTCCTCCCCACCACCCACAACACCCACCACCCGCCACCCACACCCCCCCCACCCCTCAGAGCCTCACCCCTCAACCAC
Organism: Tanacetum coccineum; assembly: GCA_026074375.1. Lineage (NCBI taxonomy): Eukaryota > Viridiplantae > Streptophyta > Magnoliopsida > Asterales > Asteraceae > Tanacetum > Tanacetum coccineum. Next base: position 7,873 of record BQNB010008009.1, on the reverse strand, counting down.
CCCCTCCCCCCCCCTCACTGCGCCCCCCCCCTCTCCCCCCAATCCCCTCAACCACACCCCCACACCCCCACACACTAACCACTCCCTCCCCTCCACCAAACTATTCCACTGCCCCCTCCCCCCTCCCACCCCCCCCCCCCCCACCCCCCCCCCCCACACAAACACACCCACATCAACCCAACCCCTCCCCACCCACCACACAAAATCCGCATCCCCCCACACCCCAGCAACAAACAACTCCCCCCGCACCATCACCCCGCTCCACCCCCTCCCAACAAAAGCCCAACTTTCCCCCCGGCAACGCCTGCACAACCCAACTCTACAATGCAAAAAACAACAACCTCAACGAAGTAAGCAATCAACACCAACCCCAACAATAAAAGAATAAAGCAAAAACCCCCACCGCCACGCACAAACAACAATCCCCTCAACAACAAACCACCCCCCAACCCAGCAACAACACACCCCCCCCCCCCCTACACACCACCTACACCCCATCACGCCCCCCACACCCCTCACGCCCACAACCCCCAATACGCCAAGCCCACCAACTAAGACCCACCCACACCGGCCAGATCTTAGCCCGGCCCGGCCCCCGCGCGCCGCCCCTCCCACGCTCCCCGGTCCATACCCCCCCTCACCAACTCCACTCACCGGCAACATAACAAACCAACACCAACACAGCATCTCCTAACTCTCATCGACGAAACACCAAACAACCTCACCACACATAACCACCGACCCCATCCCTACCCCCCTCACCCCAACAACACCAAAAACAGCCCCACCCCCGCACCCCGCGCCCCCCCGCACCCCCCATCCTACCCACCGCGACGCCCCCCCCTCCCCGCACCCCCCCACCCACGGCCCCCCCACCCCCTCCCCGGCCCCCCCGACCGCCCAGTCACCCCCCCCTACTCAACCTACCCACCACCGACCCAACCCCCCCACCAGACCCCTTCACCCCGTCCCCGCTCGCCGCCTCGCCACCCCCCTCCCTGCCCCACCCCCCGCCCCCCCCGTTCCCCCCCAGCTCCCCCTACGGACCCTCCCCTCCGCTCCCCGCCCGCCGCCCTGGACCCCCCGCACCCCCCAATAGCCCCCCCCCCACCCCGCCACCCCCCCCTCCCCCGCCCCAGAACCCCTCCCCCGCCCCGGGACCTCCTCTGGCCCCCCTAACCCCCCCTGCCCGCGCCCCTCCATCCGCCCCCCCTCACTTTTTCCTCGCCCTCCCTTCTCCTCCCCCCCCGACCCCGCCCCTTCTCCCCCTCCTCCCCTGATCACCCCCCCCCCCACCTCCTCCCCCCGGTCCCCTTGTCTCCCCCCACCGGCGCCCATCCCCGCCGCATCTCCCCTCGCGCAGTGCGTGCCGCCTCCCCGCCTGTCCTCCCTGGCCGCCCCACCGCCGCGCTGTCCACCACCCATCCTCCCCCCACCGTTCCTCCACATCCCTTCACCGCCCCCTGCCTCGCCCCCCCCCGCCCACCCCCCCCCCCCCCCCTTCTCTTCGACCCTCCCCCGTCCCACCCCCCCGCCTCTCCGACACCCCGGCCCCCCCCCCGTGGCCCCATCACTCATGTCTACACTACTACGCTCTCCAATATACACCCTCATTCTACGCCCATGTGCACACACTCTTGCCCTCCCAACTCACTCCCCGTTACTACCCATCCCCCTTCCCTCCACCCCCGTCCCCCCTCTACCACCACACTAACACAACCAAAGCCCCCCCGCGCCCCCAATACCGCCCCAATCCGCCCTCGCCCACGCGCCTCTCCCAACACCCCCAAAACACCCATCCCGACCTGCCCTGCCCAAACCCGCCGCAATCAAAATACCCCGACCCACTCCCCTGCACCCCTCGAGGCGCCCTGCCCCGCCCTAAGCCCTCCCTACCCCTGTTTCCCCACCACCGCCCGACCCCCCCCCTCGCCCCCCCCCCCTCCAGCTCGCCCACACCATGCACCCCACGTGCCCCCCCCCCACACGACACCCCACCCCCAGCCCCCAGCCCCCACGCTCCCCCCCATCACCCCCTCCCAACCCCACACCCCTCCTCCACTCCCCACACCTCACCCCTTTACTCCCTCGAGGGCTCCTCCCCCGCCTCGACATCCGCCTTCCCCACCCCGCCACTCCCCCACCAACCAGCACCCTGCTCCCCCCTCCTCTCCTCACACCAACCTATTCTAAATCCCCTTAGCGAGTCTAAACAACAAACCCGCTCCCACCCTCCCCAACCTCACCCTCCCACCGCCCCGGGCCGCCCGCCCTCCCCCCTCCCCGCCAATCCCCCGCTCCCTCCTGCTCCCCGCACCGCACCCTCGCCCCCCTCCCGCCTCGCTCCCCCAACCCGCCCCAGCCCCGGCACCCCCCCCCCCCTCCCTTCCCCCACCCGGCCACACCTCGACCCCTCTGCCCCCTTCGGGCCCCCCCCTCGCTCCTCCCTCGCTCGCCCTCCCCCCCCCCCCTACCCCGTCCTCCCCCCGACCGCCGCCTCAGCTCCGTTCCCACACCCCCCGCCCCCCCAACCGACGAGCCCCGAGCCCCCCCACCCCCGCCGCCTCCAACTCCACCACCGCTCTCTCCCCCCCCATAACTCCCCCCCCCTCCCCCCCGCACTCAACCCCCTTCCAGCCCCCCCCACCCTCCCACCCGAAACCCCGTCGCCCACCAGCCGACCTCGCGCCGTACGCCTCCCCCCGGCCGAGACGACCCCTCCGCCCCGCTCCCCCTCCCGCTCCGCCCCCCTCTACACCATCCCCCAGCCTTCCTGATCGCGCCCCACGTACCCGCCGCTCTCTCCCCCCCCCACAGCGCTCTCCTCAGCCCCACCCTGTCCCCAATCCGGGTTGTTTGTTTGTTGTGGGCCACCATAAAACGCAAGAGTTGAATAGCATACGAGTACGGACGAGCGCAAACATTCCAACGCCACACAAAACGGAACCCCTCAACAACCAAGTGGCGCGACTCCATCAACAACACGGCTCCCACCCCTAACACCACACTCCAATCCCAACCCTCCCCCGGCTACACCTCCTCTACCCCCACCCCCCGCACCCTTCCCTCCCAAGCCAGTACCCATCCACTTCCCCCCCCCCCCACCTGATCCCAACACCAACCCTCACCCCCCTACTTCCCACCACGCCCTCCTGACACCACACAAACCGGCTATTCAACATCTAACACAACAAACCCTACACAAACCCAGCAACCACACCCCCCCCTGTCCCCCTCCCACCCCCGAGTCTGTCTAACTACCACGATCGCCTCCCCCGCCCCAGCCACCCACCCCCCGGCTCCCCCCCCCCCCCCGCCCCCGTCCCCTCCCCCCCCCCCCCGCCCCGCCCCCGCCACCCCCCACCCCGCCCGCCCCCCCCCCCCGTTAACGCGCCCCCTCCACCCTCCCAGACTCGCCCACACCCACGTTCACAATTTAAACACCCCACCCCCCACGCCCCTCGCCCCCTCCCACCACCACCCGCCAATAAACCATCCACCCCCAACCACACCCCCCCCCCCACCTGCTACACCCCCCCTAATTACCCACAACACCCACGCTTCAACCCCCCACCCCGCCCCGCCCCCCCCCCCGGCCACACACCGCCCCCTCCAGTCCCAACGCCCCCCCCCCCCCGCGCCTCCCCCCCCCCACAGGCCGGCGCCACACTGACACACCCCTCCCCAAGCGCCCCCCCCCGCACCCCCCCGCCCACCCCCCCCCACTCCGCCTGCCCCCCCCTAAGCGCGGGGAAAGACAAATGAGACACACACACACACAGGGGCGGGCGCGGGCAGAGGACACATGGGTTTAACAATAGGTGCAACGGAGGTGGATCACACACACACAAACTAAGACCAGTATCACACACACACAAAAAATCAATCAGTTATAACGATAACCTTAGAGCAGAGCTTCATACTATACGACCACTGAAAATTGCAGCTAAGCACCACACAACAAGCTTTCCACCAAAATATGACACCCCCTGATAGTAAATTTTCTTATCATGTTTACATCCTACTTAGACAGAGTTTGGATATGCCTGAGAACCAAATTTGATCCTTTTGGGATACCTTCAAACCCTAGATCGTATTACATTTCCTTTGAGATACTTGAAAATTCTTTTAACATCTACAAGGTGGGATTCCTTAGAGTTAGCTTGGTACCTTGCATAGAGACATATAGAGAATTGGATATCATGTATACTAGCTGTTAGATACATCAATGACCTAATCATACCTTTAAATTGAGTGTCATTTCCTGAGATCCCTGATTCATCAAGGCCTGTTACCCAAGAAGATTCTAGCCTAAAACACACGATCTAAAGGCCAGGAAGGATGAAATAGAAAGTAAGCCATATTATTAGAAATGTAGAGAGAGAAAAGGGAAGGATTAATTGTTCTAGAGAGAGAAATAAACACCTACTTTTGAGATGGTACACTCACCCATCATAGTGAATATAGAGGGGGTTAAATAGGCGTATGGACACATATGACTATCCTAATTTGCGACATTATTAATCCCTATAGAGTCACGCCTATACTATACAAATGTTATTTCTATATAAGTCGACAAATTTTTACGGGTATTCAATCTTCCACCTAATAAGTTGGATATACAAAATTACCCACAATATTCCAAACAAGTACAAATTATAACACTAGAAAGTCTTCCAAAGGGCTTCAATACTGAAAGATGACGCTTTATCATCTATCTTGATACTTGTACTTCACCTTGCTGTTCTGTAATCTTTACTTATTCTGACACCATTTTAGGTATGCAAAAGTTGGCGATTAACTTCCCCCCAATTCATGCAGCATGTCTTTGAAAAACTTTCTTCATATAATCTATTTGGTGCTAAGTTTCTGAATCAAGCTTCCCCCAAACTAAACATCCCGTATCTTCAGCAATTCTAAAACTTTAATGTATTCAAGCGATCTTCTAACATTGGACATTTAAAGTGCACAGCAGAATTTTGGTAGAAGAATCAGCCAACCACACCAACTAATACTGCTTCTATACTGTATCATGACATTTGGTCTTGGTGCATATCCGTTCGGGGGAACATGCAAATAAATCAGCAACACTTTTCTCACGCTTGCAGAATACTTCACATACACCATACTAAGCAAAGTAGTATAAACTACTTCCCCATAGAAGTTGACTTGTTTACATCAAAGTATCAAAGTACACGTATTCCCCCATGATGGTTTCGAATTCTCGGAAGCATCATTGACATGTATGCACATATACTCAAGAAGTTCTTGTCATAAGCAACAATCTTGAAAATTTATGAAAGACATTAAAGAACTTTGAAGGATTTTGCTTAGACTGTGAAGTACCATTGACACTCTGTAGCTTTAATTATCCCATGAGAATTGCTGATTACATCTCATCCTTTAAACTCTCTGGCTAACTTACAAACCTCGTATTCTGTCGGCTATTGTTGTGACCACTTGGTAAAGTAAACTCGATATACCAAACTTGAAAATGAAGTAGAATCCCCCAAATTTGTTACTTAATCTTGCACTGTTGTTGATTGAAGAACGGTGCAAGATTAAATCTATAAGTACTTTATACCCAGTCCTAAAAGTATAAGAAGTACAACACCTCTTGAAATTATCCACATCGTCTTCTGCGTGTGACACTGAGTACTACAATATAACTCCTTTAAGTGATAGTTAACCAGGTCTGCAACCAACCACCCCTGACTGCTAGAAACTTGATAATTCAAGTCTCAATCATCTGTTGTATACGGTCAAGCAAGTCATCAATCGATAGATTGGGTTTGAAGAAAAGGGGTAGAAAGTAGAAGGAAGTCTCGATGATGAAATAAGTAGACGCCTTCGTGAAACCCACTTCAATCTCAAATAAAGGATACCAAATCAACTTCGTGATCACTTGTCATCGTAATCTGAATCTTTAGCCATTTTTCGTTTTAGTGAATCTTATTCGGATCGCTTTTAGTGTTATGTATCGTGTTTGTTGTGTTGTTGATCGTGTTTGTTGTTGAACTAGGACAAATGTTGTTTTTGAATGTCGTTAACGAACAAACATTGTCTAGTTTACTTGTCATGAGAGCGTTCTATTCTTAGACCATTTCTCATACTCGGACGAAGCTAGTAATATCAGTCCAATTATCATTATTATGCTCATCCCACAACAACAATAATACCCGGCCTAACAAATCATTTCAATTACCAACACTCAAATCCAGCCCACGTTTTAATTTGAATAGCTGCCCAACAGCATCATTTATTCATAATCGGCCCAGTTGTGATGTTAATATATCTGGCAGCCCAAGAAAGTCACATTACACCATTGGTGGCCCAACTTGTGTAGCATAACCCAAATCCATCACAAAATTATACTCGTCCCACATTTGGCAAAGCCCGGTCCAAAACAAAAAAATAACACCCTTATAATTAGGGCGCTGTCCTAACCCTAATCACTCACAATATCAACACTGTCTCCAAACTTGCATTCTCACCCAAAAAAAAAGAACAGAATCAACTCCATTAGCAGATCCAAACTCATTCTAGATCCATATATTCCATTTAAAATCAACTGATCAACACCATCTCATTTCTCATAATATCAAACGAAACCCGAAGCAAAAGATTATCTGTTTTTCTCGAATCCAATGAATGACTAACTTTTTTTGGCCTTTGGATTATCTCCCACGCTGTGCGACCCATGAAGATTACCCAACATTGTGGCTTCAAGATCTTGTTCAAACAAGGTCTCAGGTAGGTTCTTGGTTTGTTTATGTCAATCGAAACAAAGAATAGTTTGTAACTGATTTGTTATAAAACTATCTTTAAGTTCGAATATGAAATGGGGGTTTAACCCTTACACAGATCGATGATGAGATTTGTTTCGTGAGATAGATCTTTATAGCTCATTGACATAATAGTGGAACCGAAAATCTAAACTGAGATCATTTTAATTTTCATTTGTATTCGAGTCTTGTTGGTGTGGAGACGGAGTAGGATATTATGTGACGAAGGGATATAGGTTTAGATTTTATGGATTGTTGATGGTGTTGTAATCAATGTGGCTGTTGTTGTTGATTTAAATATTGATGTAGTGGGTTTGTTTTAATGGGTTTGTCTTTCTCATCTGCATTTACTGCTTTCTTGAATCGAATTAGTGAGTTACCGGTCAACCTCGGTAAATACGAGTTGACTCGGTCCTAGGTTGGTGTATAAAATTACTTTCCCCCCTTAAAAAGTATAAACTCGCCCCATGTTACTACGTATAAGTCACCCAGAAGAATAACGTATATTTCGCCCAATATTGGATGTATAACTCGCCCAGAAGGTGTATAACTCGCCTAACAAAAGGTGTATAACATGCCTATAGCTTATGTATAATTCGCCCTTCATAACACCTGATATAAATCGCCTGACCAAACCTTTGTATAACTCGCCTGACCAAACCTTGGTATAAATCGCCTGACCAAAGACGAAATGTACTTTGTACATTTTCCTAAAAAAATGGATCTTGTCTCCTTACATTTTTCAAACCACCAGATTCATAAGATAATAATCCCATAAAAAGATTTGAAAATAAACATTTGCAAGACCCAAAAAGCCACAAAAATAAGCAAATATTAAGCTCTTACCGGGTTGAAAGGAAAAGCTTGGAGCTTTTTGATACACGATATGCAAGACACTAAAAAAGACAAAAATCAGACAACCAAGAAAACATAAGCTATGACCCAATAAGCTCTTAAATAAGCTGTGAGGTGGGCCACAAAAGGAGCAACAGATTCAAAAAATTTCATTTGTGATACAGTAAACTTGATGAAACACAAGAAAATGAACCTTTGTTTCAAAAATAAATAAATTATGACATGGCTTTTTA